>JAVLSZ010000068.1:222500-225000 GCA_032313775.1 Urocyon cinereoargenteus
TTGTTAGCGTTCCGGTTAGGGTTAGGTTTCGGGTTCGGGTGAGGGTTAGGGTTAGGGTTAGGGTTAGGGTTAGGGTTAGGGTTCGGATTAGGGTTAGGGTTAGGTTTCGTGTTAGGGTTCGGGTTTGGGTTAGGGTTAGGGTTAGGGTTAGGGTTTGGGTTAGGGTTAAGGTTAGGGTTAGGGTTAGGGTTAGGGTTAGGGTTAGGGTTAGGGTTAGGGTTCGGATTAGGTTAGGGTTAGGTTTCGTGTTAGGGTTAGGGTTCGGGTTAGGGTTAGGTTTCGTGTTAGGGTTCGGGTTAGGTTTAAGGTTAGGGTTAGGGTTGGGGTTAGGGTTAGGTTTAGGCTTAGGGTTAGGGTTCGGGTTAGGGTTAGTGTTAGGGTTAGGGTTGGGGTTAGGTTTAGGGTTAGGATTAGGGGTTAGTGTTAGGGTTCGGGTTCAGGTTAGGGTTAGGTTTAGGGTTAGGGTTAGGGTTAGGGTTAGGGTTCGGGTTAGGGTTAGGGTTAGTGTTAGGGTTAGCGTTGGGTTTAGGGTTAGGGTTAGGGTTAGGGTTAGGGTTAGGGTTAGGTTTCGGGTTCGGGTTAGGGTTAGGGTTCGCGTTAGGGTTAGGTTTAGGGTTAGGGTTAGTGTTAGGGTTCGGGTTCGGGTTAGGGTTAGGGTGCGGGTTATGTTTAGGGTTAGGGTTAGGGTTCGGGTTCGGGTTAGGGTTAGGGTTCGTGTTAGGGTTTCGGTTCGGGTTAGGGTTAGTGTTAGGGTTCGCGTTAGGGTTCGGTTTCGTGTTCGCGTTAGGGTTAGGGTTCGGATTAGGGTTAGGGTTCGGGTTCGGTTTAGGGTTAGGGTTAGGGTTAGGGTTAGGTATAGGGTTCGGGTTCGGGTTAGGGTTAGGGATTAGTGTTCGGGTTCGGGTTAGAGTTACGGTTAGGTTTCGGGTTAGGGTTAGGTGTTAGTGTTAGGGTTAGGGTAAGGGTTAGGGTTAGGGTTCGGATTAGGGTTAGGTTAGGGTTAGGGTTAGGGTTCTGGTTAGGGTTAGGGTTCGGGTTAGGGTTAGGTTTAGGGTTCGGGTTAGGGTTAGGGTTCGGGTTCGGGTTAGGGTTAGGGTGCGGGTTAGGTTTAGGGTTAGGGTTAGGGTCCGGGTTCAGGTTAGGGTTAGGGTTCGTGTTAGGGTTAGGGTTCGGATTAGGGTTAGGGTTAGTTTTCGGGTTAGGGTTCGGGTTCGGGTTAGGGTTAGGGTTAGGGTTCGGGTTAGGGTTAGGGTTAGGGTTCGGGTTAGGTTTAGGGTTAGGGTTAGGGTCGGGTTAGGGTTAGGGTTACGGTTCGTGTTAGGGTTAGTGTTAGGGTTAGGGTTAGGGTTCGGGTTAGGGTTAGGTTTAGGGTTCGGGTTAGGGTTAGGGTTAGTGTTAGGGTTAGGGTTGGGTTTAGGGTTAGGTTTAGGTTTAGGGGTTAGTGTTAGGGTTAGGGTTAGGGTTAGGGTTAGGGTTAGTTTTGGGATTAGGGTTAGGTTAGGGTTCGGGTTAGGGTTAGGTTTCGGGTTAGGGTTAGGATTAGGGTTAGAGTTAGGGTTAGGGTTAGGGTTCGGGTTAGGGTTAGGGTTAGGGTTAGGATTAGGGTTCGGGTTAGGGTTAGAGTTCGGGTTCGTGTTAGGGTTCGGGTTCGGTTTAGGGTTAGGGGTTAGTGTTCAGGTTAGGGTTAGGGTTAGGTTTCGGGTTAGGGTTCGGGTTAGGGTTAGGGTTAGGTTTCGGGTTAGGGTTCGGGTTACGGTTAGGGTTCGGGTTAGGGTTAGGGTTAGGGTTCGGGTTAGGTTTAGGTTTCGGATTAGGGTTAGGGTTAGGGTTCGGGTTCGGGTTAGGGTTAGGGTTCGGTTTAGGGTTAGGGTTAGGGTTCGGGTTAGGGTTAGGGTTCGGGTTAGGGTTAGGTTTAGGGTTCGTGTTAGGGTTCGGATTAGGGGTCGGGTTAGGGTTAGATTTAGGGTTCGGTTTAGGGTTAGGGTTAGGGTTAGGGTTCGTGTTAGGGTTTGGGTTCGGGTTAGGGTTAGGGTTAGGGTTCGGGTTCGGGTTAGGGTTAGGGTTGGGGTTCGGGTTAGGGTTCGGGTTAGGTTTCGGGTTAGTGTTAGGGTTAGGGTGAGGTTTCGGGTTCGGGGTTAGGGTTAGGGTTAGGTTTCGGGTTAGGGTTCGGGTTAGGGTTAGGATTCGGGTAAAGGGATAGGGTTCGGGTCCATGTTAGGGTTAGGGTTAGGGTTCCGGTTAAGGTTAGGGTTCGGGGTCGGGTTCGGGTTAGGGTTAGGGTTAGGGTTAGTTTTCGTGTTAGGTTTCGGGTTAGGGTTAGGATTAGGGTTCGGGTTAGGTTTCGGCTTAGGTTTCGGGTTTGGGTTAGGGTTAGGTTTAGGTTTAGGGTTTGGGTTAGGGTTAGGGTTCGGGTTCCGGTTAGGGTTAGGGTAAGGGTTAGGGTCGGGTTAGGGTTAGGGTTCGGGATAGGGTTAAGGTTAGGGTTAGGGTTAGGGTTAGT
>JAVLSZ010000068.1:235000-242500 GCA_032313775.1 Urocyon cinereoargenteus
GTTAGGGTTCGGGTTAGGTTTACGGTTGGGGTTAGGGTTCGGATTAGGGTTAGGTTAGGGTTCGGTTTAGGGTTAGGGTTCGGGTTAGGGTTAGGGTTAGGGTTAGGTTTCGGGGTTAGGGTTAGGTTTAGGGTTAGGGTTAGTGTTAGGGTTAGGGTTGGGGTTAGGGTTAGTGTTAGGGTTAGGGTTAGGCTTAGGGTTAGGTTTCGGGTTCGGTTTAGGGTTAGGGTTCGGGTTAGGGTTAGGTTTAGGGTTAGGGTTAGGTTTAGGGATCGGGTTCGGGTTAGGGTTAGGGTGCGGGCTAGGTTTAAGGTTAGGGTTATTGTTCGGGTTCGGGTTAGGGTTAGGGTTCGTGTAAGGGTTTGGGTTCGGGTTAGGTTTAGGGTGAGGGTTTGGGTTCGGGTTCTGGTTACGGTTAGGTTTAGGGTTCGGGTTAGGGTTAGTGTTCGGGTTCGGGTTAATGTTAGGGTTAGGTTTAGGTTTAGGGTTCGGGTTCGGGTTAGGGTTAGGGGTTAGGGTTCGGAATCGGGTAAGGGTTAGGGTTAGGTTTCGGGTTAGGATTAGGGGTTAGGTTTAGGGTTAGGGTTAGGGTTAGGGTTAGGGTTCGGATTAGGGTTAGGTTAGGGTTAGGGTTAGGGTTCGGTTTAGGGTTAGGGTTAGGTTTAGGTTTAGTGTTAGGGTTCGGGTTAGGGTTAGTGTTCGGGTTAGGGTTAGGGTTAGGGTTAGGGTTCGGGTTAGGGTTAGGTTTCGGTTTAAGTTTCGGGTTAGGGTTAGTGTTAGGGTTAGGGTTAGGTTTCGGGTTCGGGTTAGGGTTAGCGTTCGGGTAAGGGTTAGGGTAAGGGTTAGAGTTAGGGTTCATGTTAGGGGTTAGGGTTAGGGTTCGGTTTCGGGTTAGGTTTTGGGTTAGGGTTAGGGTTAGGGTTAGGGTTCGGGTTATGGTTAGGGTTAGTTTTAGGGTTAGGGTTGAGGTTAGGGTTAGGGTTAGGTTTAGGGTTAGGGTTCGGATTAGGGTTAGGTTAGGGTTAGGTTTAGTATTCGGGTTAGGGTTCGGGTTAGGGTTCGGGTTAGGGTTAGGGTTCGGGTTAGGGTTAGGATTAGGGTTAGAGTTAGGGTTAGGGTTAGGGTTCGGGGTAGGGTTAGGGTTAGGTTTAGGATTAGTGTTCGGGTTAGGGTTAGAGTTTGGGTTCGTGTTAGGGTTCGGGTTCGGTTTAGGGTTAGGGGTTAGTGTTCAGGTTAGGGTTAGGGTTAGGTTTCGGGTTAGGGTTCGGGTTAGGGTTAGGGTTAGGGTTCGGGTTAGGGTTCGGGTTACGGTTAGGTTTCGGGTTAGGGTTAGGGTTAGGGTTCGGGTTAGGTTTAGGTTTCGGATTAGGGTTAGGGTTAGGGTTCGGGTTAGGGTTAGGGTTCGGTTTAGGGTTAGGGTTAGGGTTCGGGTTAGGGTTCGGGTTAGGGTTAGGGTTAGGGTTAGGGATCGGGTTAGGGTTAGGGTTAGGGTTCGGGTTAGGGTTCGGGTTAGGGTTAGGGTTAGGTTAGGTTTAGGATTAGGGTTCGGGTTAGTGTTAGGGTTAGGGTTGGGGTTAGGGTTAGGTTTAGGGTTCGGGTTCGGGTTAGGGTTAGGGATTAGTGTTCGGTTTAGTGTTACGGTTAGGTTTCGGGTTAGGGTTAGGGGTTAGTGTTAGTGTTAGGGTTAGGGTTAGGGTTAGGGTTCGGGTTAGTGTTAGGATTAGGGTTGGGGTTAGGGTTAGGTTTAGGGTTAGGGGTTAGTGTTAGGGTTAGGGTTAGGGTTAGGTTTAGGGTTAGTTTTCGGATTAGTGTTAGGTTAGGGTTCGGGTTAGGGTTAGGGTTCGGGTTAGGGTTAGGGTTCGGGTTAGGGATAGGGTTCGGGTTAGGGGTTAGCGTTAGGTTTCGGGTTCGGGTTAGGTTTAGGGTTAGGGTTAGGGTTAGGGTTAGGGTTCGGGTTAGGGTTAGGGTTAGGGTTTGGGTTAGGGTTCGGTTTAGGGTTAGTGTTCGGGTTAGGTTTAGGGTTATGGTTAGGGTTCGGGTTAGGGTTAGGGTTCGGGTTAAGGTTCGGGTAAGGGTTAGGGTTAGGGTTAGCGTTAGGCTTAGGGTTCGGGTTCGTGTTGGGGTTAGGGTTCGGGTTAGGTGTAGGGTTAGGGTTAGTGTTAGGGTTCGGATTAGGGTTAGGGTTAGGGTTCGGGTTAGGGTTCGGGTTCGGTTTAGGGTTAGGGTTAGGGTTCGGGTTAGTGTTAGGGTTAGGGTTAGGGTTCGGGTTACGTTTAGGTTTAGGGTTCGGGTTAGGGTTAGATTAGGGTTCGTGTTAAGGTTAGGGTTAGGGTTAGGGTTAGGGTTCGGGTTAGGGTTCGGGTTAGGGTTAGGGTTAGGGTTAGTGTTAGGGTTCGGATTAGGGTTAGGGTTAGGGTTCGGGTTAGGGTTCGGGTTCGTGTTAGGGTTAGGGTTAGGGTTAGGTTTCGGGTTAGGGTTAGGGTTCGGGTTAGGGTTAGGTTTAGGGTTAGAGTTAGGGTTGGGGTTAGGGTGTGGGTTTGGGTTAGGGTTAGGGGTTAGTTTTCAGGTTAGGGTTAGTGTTAGGGTTCGGGTTAGGGTTTGGGTTAGGGTTAGGGTTAGGGTTCGGGTTAGGGTTAGGGGTAAGGTTAGGGTGAGGTTTCGGGTTACGGTTAGGGTTTGGGTTAGGGTTAGGGTTAGGGTTCGGGTTAGGGTTAGGGTTAGGGTTCGGGTTAGGGTTAGGGTTCGGGTTACGGTTAGGGTTAGGTTTCGGGTTAGTGTTCGGGTTAGGTTTAGGGTTAGGGTTCCGGTTAGGTTTAGGTTTCGGGTTAGGTTTAGGGTTAGGGTTAGGTTTCGGGATCGGGTTAGGGTTTGGTTTAGGGTTAGGTTTAGGGTTCGGGTTAGGGTTAGGATTAGGGTTAGGGTTAGGGTTCGGGTTACGGTTAGGGTTCGGGTTAGGTTTATGGTTAGGTTTCGGGTTAGGGTTAGGGTTCGGGTTAGGGTTAGAGTTCGGGTTAGGGTTAGGGTTAGGGTTCAGGTTAGGGTTCGGGTTAGGTTTAGGGTTAGGGTTCGGGTAAGGTTTAGGTTTCGGGTTAGGGTTAGGGTTAGGGTTAGTGTTCGTGTTAGGGTTAGGGTTCGGGTTAGGGTTACGGTTGGGGTTAGGGTTCGGATTAGGGTTAGGTTAGGGTTCGGTTTAGGGATAGGGTTTGGGTTAGGGTTAGGGTTAGGGATAGGGTTAAGGTTCGGGGTTAGGGTTAGGTTTAGGTTTAGGGTTAGTGTTAGGGTTAGGGTTGGGGTTAGGGTTAGGGTTAGTGTTAGGGTTAGGTTTCGGGTTCGGTTTAGGGTTAGGGTTCAGGTTAGGGTTAGGTTTAGGGTTAGGGTTAGGGTTAGGGATCGGGTTCGGGTTAGGGTTAGGGTGCGGTTTAGGTTTAAGGTTAGGGTTAGGGTTCGGGTTAGGGTTAGGGTTAGGGTTCGTGTTAGGGTTTGGGTTCGGGTTAGGTTTAGGATTCGGGTTTGGGTTAGGGTTCGGGTTCGGGTTAGGGTTAGGGTTAGGGTTCGGGTTAGGGTTAGGGTTCGGGTTCGGGATAGGGTTAGGGTTAGGGTTAGGTTTAGGGTTCGGGTTCGGGTTAGGGTTAGGGGTTAGGGTTCGGGTTCGGGTCAGGGTTAGGGTTAGGTTTCGGGTTAGGGTTAGGGGTTAGTGTTAGGGTTAGGGTTAGGGTTAGTGTCAGGGTTCGGATTAGGGTTAGGTTAGGGTTAGGGTTAGGGTTCGGTTTAGGGGTAGGGTTAGGTTTAGGGTTAGGGTTCGGGTTAGGGTTAGTGTTCGGGTTAGGGTTAGGGTTAGGGTTAGGGTTCGGGTTAGGGTTAGGGTTCGGGTTAAGGTTCGGGTTAGGGTTAGTGTTAGGGTTAGGGTTAGGGTTCGGGTTCGGATTAGGGTTAGGGTTAGGGTTCGGTTTAGGGTTCGGGTTCGGGATAGGGTTAGGGTTAGGGTTCGGTTTAGGGTTAGGGTTAGGGTTCGGGGGAGGGTTAGGGTTAGTGTTCGGTTTGGGTTAGGGTTAGTGGTAGGGTTAGGGTTAGGGTTAGCGTTAGGGTTCGGATCAGGGTTAGGTTAAGGTTAGGGTTAGGTTTCGGTTTAGGGTTAGGGTTATGTTTAGGGTTAGGGTTCGGTTTAGGGTTAGTGTTCGGGTTAGGTTTAGGGTTAGGGTTGGGGTTCGGGTTAGGGTTAGGGTTCGGGTTAAGGTTCGGGTTAGGGTTAGGGTTAGGGTTAGGGTTAGGCTAAGGGTACGGGTTCGGGTTAGGGTTAGGGTTCGGGTTAGGGGTAGGGTTAGGGTTAGGGTTAGGGTTCGGATTAGGGTTAGGGTTAGGGTTCGGGTTAGGGTTCGGTTTCAGGTTAGGGTTAGGGTTAGGGTTCGCGTTAGGGTTAGGGTTAGGTTTCGGGTTAGGGTTCGGGTTAGGTTTATGGTTAGGGTTCCGTTTAGGTTTAGGTTTCGGGTTAGGTTTAGGGTTAGGGTTATGTTTCGGGTTAGGGTTAGGGTTCGGGTTAGGGTTGGGTTCGGTTTAGGTTTCGGGTTAGGGTTCGGGTTCGGGTTAGGGTTCGGGTTAGGGTTGGGGTTCGGATTAGGTTTCGGTTTAGGGTTCGGGTTAGGGTTAGGGTTAGGGTTCGGGTTCGGTGTTAGGGTTAGGGTTAGGGTTCGGGTTAGGGTTAGGGTTCGGGTTAGGGTTAGGGTTCGGGTTCGGGTTAGGGTAAGGGTTTGGGTTATGGTTCGGGTTAGGGTTCGGGATAGAATTTGGGTTCGAGTTAGGGTTCGGGTTAGGGTTTGGGTTAGAGTTAGGGTTAGGGTTAGGGTTCGGGTTAGGGTTAGGGTTAGGGTTCGGGTTAGGGTTAGGGTTCGGATTTGGGTTAGGGTTAGGGTTAGGGTTAGGGTTAGGGTTCGGGTTAGGATTAGGGTTAGGGTTTGGGTTCGGGTTAGGGTTAGGGTTAGGATTCGGGTTAGGGTTCGGGTTAGGGTTAGGGTTAGGTTTTGGGTTCGGGTTCGGGTTAGGGTTAGGGTTAGGGTTCGGGTTAGGGTTAGGTTTCAGGTTCGGGTTAGGGTTAGGGTTAGGGTTAGGGTTCAGATTATGTTTAGGTTTAGGGTTCGGGTTAGGGTTCGAGTTCGGGTTAGGGTTAGGGTTAGGGTTAGGTTTAGGGTTAGGGTTCGGGTTAGGGTTAGGGTTCGGTTTAGGGTTAGGGTTCGGGTTAGGGGTTAGGGTTAGGGTTCGGGTTCGGGTTAGGGTTATGGTTCGTGTTAGGGTTCGGGTTAGGGTTAGGGTGAGTGTTAGGGTTAGTGTTCGGGTTAGGGTTAGGGTTAGGGTTCGGGTTAGGTTTCGGGTTAAGGTTAGGGTTAGGGTTTGGGTTCGGTTTAGGGTTAGGGTTAGGGTTAGGGTTCGGGTTAGGGTTAGGTTTCGGGTTCGGGTTAGGGTTAGGGTTAGGGTTAGGGTTCTGATTAGGTTTAGGTTTAGAGTTCGGGTTAGGGTTCGAGTTCGGGTTAGGGTTAGGGTTAGGGTTAGGGTTAGGGTTCGGGTTAGGGTTAGGGTTCGGTTTAAGGTTAGGTTTCGGGTTAGGGGTTAGGGTTAGGGTTCGGGTTCGGGTTAGGTTTAGGGTTAGGGTTAGGGTTAGGGTTCGGGTTAGGGTTAGGGTTAGTGTTAGGGTTAGGGTTGGGGTTAGTGTTAGGTTTAGGGTTAGGGGTTAGTGTTAGGGTTAAGGTTAGGGTTAGGGTTAGGGTTAGTTTTCGGATTAGGGTTAGGTTAGGGTTCGGGTTAGGGTTAGGGTTCGGGTTAGGGTTAGGTTTCGGGTTAGGGTTCGGGTTAGGGTTAGTTTTAGGGTTAGGGTTAGGGTTCGGGTTAGGGTTAGGTTTAGGGTTAGGGTTAGGGTTAGGGTTCGAGTTTGTGTTAGGGTTAGGGTTCGGGTTAGGTTTAGGGTTAGGTTTAGGGTTCGGTTTCGGGTTAGGTTTAGGGTTCGTGTTAGGGTTTCGGTTCGGGTTAGGGTTAGTGTTAGCGTTCGGGTTAGGGTTCGGGTTCGGGTTCGTTTTACGGTTAGGGTTCGGGTTAGGGTTAGGGTTCGGGTTCGGGTTAGGGTTAGGGTTTTGGGTTATGTTTAGGGTTAGGTTTAGGGTTCGGGTTCGGGTTAGGGTTAGGGATTTGGGTTCGGGGTCGGGTTAGGGTTACGGTTAGGTTTCGGGTTAGGGTTAGGGGTTAGTGTTAGTGTTAGGGTTAGGGTTAGGGTTAGGGTTCGGATTAGGGTTAGGTTAGGGTTAGGGTTAGGGTTCGGGTTAGGGTTAGTGTTATGGTTAGGGTTAGGGTTCGGTTTAGGTTTAGTGTTCGGGTTTGGTTTAGGGTTAGGGTTACGGTTCGGGTTAGGGTTAGGGTTCGGGTTAAGGTTCGGGTAAGGGTTAGGGTTAGGGTTAGGGTTAGGCTTAGGGTTCGTGTTCGGGTTAGGGTTAGGGTTCGGGTTAGGGGTAGGGTTAGGGTTAGGGTTATGGTTCGGAATAGGGTTAGGGTTAGGGTTCGGGTCAGGGTTCGGGTTAGGGTTCGGGTTAGGGTTCGGGTTAGGGTTAGGGTTCGGGTTAGGGTTAGGGTTAGGGTTTTGGGTTATGTTTAGGGTTAGGTTTAGGGTTAGGGTTAGGGTTCGGGTTAGGGTTAGGGTTAGGGTTCGGGTTAGGGTTACGGTTAGGTTTCGGGTTAGGGTTAGGGTTAGGGTTAGTGTTAGGGTTAGGGTTAGGGTTAGGGTTAGGGTTCGGCTTAGGGTTCGGGTTAGGGTTAGGGTTAGGGTTAGGTTTAGGGTTCTTATTAGGTTTAGGGTTAGGGTTCGGGTTAGGGTTCGTGTTCGAGATAGGGTTAGGGTTCGTGTTAGGTTTCGGGTTAGGGTTAGGGTTCGGCTTAGGGTTAGGTTTAGGGTTAGAGTTAGGGTTAGGGTTAGGGTGTGTGTTTGTGTTAGGGTTAGGGGTTAGTGTTCAGGTTAGGGTTAGGGTTAGGGTTCGGGTTAGGGTTTGGGTTAGCGTTAGGGTTAGGGTTCGGGTTAGGGTTAGGGTTAAGTTTAGGGTTAGGGTTCGGGTTACGGTTAGGATTTGGGTTAGGGTTAGGTTTAGGGTTCGGGTTAGGGTTAGGGTTAGGGTTCGGGTTAGTGTTAGGGTTCAGGTTAGGGTTAGGGTTAGAGTTCGGGTTAAGGTTCGTTTTAGGTTTAGGGTTAGGGTTCCGGTTAGGTTTAGGTTTCGGTTTAGGTTTAGGGTTAGGGTTAGGTTTATGTTTCGGGTTAGTGTTAGGGTTCGGGTTAGGGTTGGGTTCGGTTTCGGTTTCGGGTTAGGGTTAGGGTTCGGGTTCGGGTTAGGGTTAGGGTTCGGGTTAGGGTTATGGTTAGGGTTCGGGATAGGGTTAGGTTTCGGGTTAGGGGTTGGGTTAGGGTTCGGGTTAGGTTTAGGTTTAGGGTTAGGGTTAGGGTTCATTTTAGCGTTCGGGTTAGGTTTAGGGTTA
>JAVLSZ010000068.1:275000-290000 GCA_032313775.1 Urocyon cinereoargenteus
AGTGTTCGGGTTAGGGTTAGGGATAGGGTTAGGGTTCGGGTTAGGGTTAGGGTTAGGATTAGGGTTAGAGTTAGGGTTAGGGTTAGGGTTCGGGTTAGGGTTAGGGTTAGGGTTAGGATTAGGGTTCGGGTTAGGGTTAGAGTTCGGGTTCGTGTTAGGGTTCGGGTTCGGTTTAGGGTTAGGGGTTAGTTTTCAGGTTAGGGTTTTGTTAGGTTTCCGGTTAGGGTCCGGGTTAGGGTTAGGGTTAGGGTTCGGGTTAGGTTTAGGTTTCGGATTAGGGTTAGGGTTAGGGTTCGGGTTCGGGTTAGTGTTAGGGTTCGGTTTAGGGTTAGGGTTAGGGTTCGGGTTAGGGTTAGGGTTCGGGTTAGGGTTAGGTTTAGGGTTCGTGTTAGGGTTCGGGTTAGGGGTCGGGTTAGGGTTAGATTTAGGGTTCGGTTTAGGGTTAGGGTCAGGGTTAGGGTTCGGGTTAGGGTTAGGGTCGGGTTAGGGTTAGGGTTAGGGTTCGGGTTCGGGTTAGTGTTAGGGTTGGGGTTCGGGTTAGGGTTCGGGTTAGGTTTCAGGTTAGGGTTAGGGTTAGGGTGAGGTTTCGGGTTCGGGGTTAGGGTTAGGGTTAGGTTTCGGGTTAGGGTTCGGGTTAGGGTTAGGATTCGGGTAAAGGGATAGGGTTCGGGTTCGTGTTAGGGTTAGGGTTAGGGTTCCGGTAAAGGTTAGGGTTCGGGTTCGGGTTCGGGTTAGTGTTAGGTTTAGGGTTAGGTTTCGTGCTAGCTTTCGGGTTAGGGTTAGGGTTAGGGTTCGGGTTAGGGTTCGGGTTAGGGTTAGGGTTCGGGTTCGGGTTAGGGTTCGGGTTAGGGTTAGGGTTAGGGTTAGGGTTCGGTTTAAGGTTAGGGTGATTGTTAGGGTTCGGGTTAGGGTTAGGTTTCGGATTCGGGTGAGGGTTAGGGTTAGGGTTAGGGTTAGGGTTAGGGTTCGGATTAGGGTTAGGGTTAGGTTTTGGGTTAGGGTTCGGGTTTGGGTTAGGGTTAGGGTTAGGTTTAGGGTTTGGGTTAGGGTTAGGGTTCGGGTTCCGGTTAGGGTTAGGGTAAGGGTTAGGGTCGGGTTAGGGTTAGGGTACGGGTTAGGGTTAAGGTTAGGGTTAGGGTTAGGTTTAGTGTTAGGGTTAGGGTTGGGGTTAGGTTTAGGGTCAGGATTAGGGGTTAGTGTTAGGGTTAGGGTGAGGGTTAGGGTTAGGGTTAGGGTTCGGATTAGGGTTAGGTTAAGGTTCGGGTTAGGGTTAGGGTTCGGGTTAGGGTTAGGCTTCGGGTTAGGGTTAGGTTTTGGGTTAGGGGTTAGTGTTAGCGTTCGGGTTTGGGTTAGGGTTAGGTTTAGGGTTAGGGTTAGGGTTAGGGTTAGGGTTCGGTTTAGGGTTAGGGTTAGTGTTAGGGTTAGCGTTGGGGTTAGGGTTAGGGTTAGGGTTAGGGTTAGGGTTAGGGTTAGGGTTAGGTTTCGGGTTCGGATTAGGGTTAGGGTTCGGGTTAGGGTTAGGTTTAGGGTTAGGGTTAGTGTTAGGGTTCGGGTTCGGGTTAGGGTTAGGGTTCGGGTTAGGTTTAGGGTTAGGGTTAGGGTTCGGGTTCGGGTTAGGGTTAGGGTTCGTGTTAGGGTTTTGGTTCGGGTTAGGGTTAGTGTTAGGGTTCGGGTTAGGGTTCGGGTTCGGGTTCGGGTTAAGGTTAGGGTTCGGGTTAGGGTTAGGGTTCGGGTTCGGTTTAGGGTTAGGGTTAGGGTTAGGGTTAGGTTTAGGGTTCGGGTTCGGGTTAGGGTTAGGGATTAGTGTTCGGGTTCGGGTTAGAGTTACGGTTAGGTTTCGGGTTAGGGTTAGGGGTTAGTGTTAGGGTTAGGGTTAGGTTTAGGGTTCGGATTAGGGTTAGGTTAGGGTTAGGGTTAGGGTTCGGGTTAGTGTTAGGGTTAGGGTTGGGGTTAGGGTTAGGTTTAGGGTTAGGGGTTAGTGTTAGGGTTAGTGTTAGGGTTAGGTTTAGGGTTAGTTTTCGGATTAGGGTTAGGTTAGGGTTCGGGTTAGGGTTAGGGTTCGGGTTAGGGTTAGTGTAAGGGTTAGGGATAGGGTTCGGGTTAGGGGTTAGCGTTAGGGTTCGGGTTCGGGTTAGGTTTAGGGTTAGGGTTAGGGTTAGGGTTAAGGTTCGGGTTAGGGTTAGGGTTAGGGTTTGTGTTAGGGTTCGGTTTAGGGTTAGTGTTCGGGTTAGGTTTAGGGTTAGGGTTAGGGTTCGGGTTAGGGTTAGGGTTTTGGTTAAGGTTCGGGTAAGGTTTAGGGTTAGGGTTAGCGTTAGGCTTAGGGTTCGGGTTCATTTGGGGTTAGGGTTCGGGTTAGGGGTAGGGTTAGGGTTCGTGTTAAGGTTAGGGTTAGGGTTAGGGTTAGGGTTCGGGTTAGGGTTCGGGTTAGGGTTAGGGTTAGGGTTAGGGTTAAGGTTCGGATTAGGGTTAGGGTTAGGGTTCGTGTTAGGGTTCGGGTTCGGGTTAGGGTTAGGGTTCGGGTTAGGTTTCGGGTTAGGGTTAGGGTTCGGGTTAGGTTTAGGTTTAGGGTTCGGGTTAGGGTTAGGGTTAGGGTTCGTGTTAAGGTTAGGGTTAGGGTTAGGGTTAGGGTTCGGGTTAGGGTTCGGGTTAGGGTTAGGGTTAGGGTTAGGGTTCGGATTAGGGTTAGGGTTAGGGTTAGGTTTAGGTTTCGGGTTAGGTTTAGGGTTAGGGTTAGGTTTCGGGTTCGGGTTAGGGTTAGGGGTTAGTGTTCAGGTTAGGGTTAGGTTTAGGGTTCGGGTTAGGGTTTGGTTTAGGGTTAGGTTTAGGGTTCGGGTTAGGGTTAGGATTAGGGTTAGGGTTAGGGTTCGGGTTACGGTTAGGGTTCGGGTTAGGTTTAGGGTTAGGGTTCGGGTTAGGGTTAGGGTTCGGGTTAGGGTTAGAGTTCGGGTTAGGGTTAGGGTTAGGGTTCGGGTTAGGGTTCGGGTTAGGTTTAGGGTTAGGGTTCGGGTAAGGTTTAGGTTTCGTGTTAGGGTTAGGGTTCGGGTTAGGGTTAGGGTTGGGGTTAGGGTTCCGATTAGGGTTAGGTTAGGGTTCGGGTTAGGGATAGGGTTCGGGTTAGGGTTAGGGTTAGGGATAGGGTTAGGGTTCGGGTTTAGGGTTAGGTTTAGGGTTAGGGTTATTGTTAGGGTTAGGGTTGGGGTTAGGGTTAGGGTTAGGTTTCGGGTTCGGTTTAGGGTTAGGGTTCATGTTAGGGTTAGGTTTAGTGTTAGGGTTAGGGTTAGGGATCGGGTTCAGGTTAGGTTTAGGGTGCGGTTTAGGTTTAAGGTTAGGGTTAGGGTTCGGGTTAGGGTTAGGGTTAGGGTTCGTGTTAGGGTTTGGGTTCGGGTTAGGTTTAGGATTCGGGTTTGGGTTAGGTTTCGGATTCGGGTTAGGGTTAGGGTTAGGGTTCGGGTTAGGGTTCGTGTTCGGGTTAGGGTTAGGGTTAGGGTTCGGGTTAGGGTTAGGGTTCGGGTTAAGGTTCGGGTTAGGGTTAGGGTTAGGGTTAGGGTTAGGCTTAGGGTACGTGTTCGGGTTAGGGTTAGGGTTCGGGTTAGGGGTAGGGTTAGGGTTAAGGTTAGGTTTCGGATTAGGGTTAGGGTTAGTGTTCGGGTTAGGGTTCGGGTTCAGGTTAGGTTTAGGGTTAGGGTTCGCGTTAGGGTTAGGGTTAGGTTTCGGGTTAGGGTTCGGGTTAGGTTTAGGGTTAGGGTTCCGTTTAGGTTTAGGTTTCGGGTTAGGTTTAGGTCAGGGTTAGGGTTAGTGTTAGGGTACGAGTTAGGGTTTGGGTGTGGTTTAGGGTATGGGTTAGGGTTAGAGTTAGAGTACGGGTTAGGTTTAGTGTTAGGGTTAGGGTTATGGTTAGGGTACGGGTTAGGGATAGAGTTAGGGTTAGGGTTAGAGTACGGGGTAGGGTTAGTGTTAGAGTTTGGGTTAGGGTTAATGTACAGGTTAGGCTTAGCGTTAGGTTTAGGGTTAGGTTACGTGTTAGGGTTAGGTTTAGGGTACGGGATAGGGTTAGTGTACGGGTTAAGTTTAGGGTTAGGGTTAGGTTTAGGTTACGGGTTAGGGTTAGGTTTAGGTGTGGGTTAGGTTTAGGGTTAGGGTTAGGTTTAGGTTACGGGTTAGGGTTAGGGTTGGGGTTAGGGTACGGGTTAATTTTAGGGTTAGGGTATGGGTCAGGGTTATGGTTAAGTTTAGGGTTTGGTTTAGGGTATGGGTTAGGGTTAGGGTACGGGTAAGTGTTATGGTTAGGGTTAGGGTTAGGTTTAGGTTTAGGGGGCGGGTTAGGGTTAGGGTTAGCGCTTGGGTATGGGTTAGGGTTACTGTTAGGTTTTGGGTACGGGTTAGGGTTAGGGTTAGGTTACGGGATAGGGTTGGGTACGTGTTAGGTCAAGGGTTAGGGTTAGGTTTAGGGTACGGGTTAGGGTTAGGGTTAGGATTAGGGTTAGGGTTAGGGTATGGGTTACGCTTAGGGTACGGGTTAGGGTTAGAGTTAGGGTTAGGGTTAGGGTATGGGTTAGGGTTAGCTTTAGGGTACAGTTCGGGTTAGGTTTAGGGTTAGGGTACAGGTTAGTTATAGGGTACTGGTTAGGGTTAGGGTTAGGGTCAGGGTTAGGGTTAGGGTTAGGGTACGAATTAGGGTTGCGTTTAGGGTAAGGGTTAGGTTTAGGGTTATGGTACGGGTTTGGGTTACAGTACGGGTTAGGGTTAGGGTGAGGTTTAGGGTTAGGGTTATGGTACGGGATAGGGTTAGGTTTAGGGTACGGGTTAGGGTTAGGTTTAGGGTTAGGGTACAGGTTAGGTTTAGGGTACGGGTTAGGGTTAGGGTTAGGGTAAGGGTTAGGATTAGGGTTAGGGTACGAATTAGGGTTAGGGTTAGGTGCGGGTTAGGGTTTGGGTACGGGTTAGTGTTAGGTTTAGGGTCAGGCTTAGGATTAGGGTTAGGGTTATGGTACGGTTTAGGGTTAGGGTTGGGGTTACGGTACAGGTTAGTTCTAGGGTTAGGGTATGGGTTAGGGTTACGGTTAAGGTTAGGGTTATTGTTAGGTTATGGGTTAGGGTTAGGGTACGGGTAAGGGTTATGGTTAGGGTTACGGTTAGGTTTAGGTTAAGGGTGTGGGTTAGGCTTAGGGTTTGGGTTAGGGTTAGCACTAGGGTATGGGTTAGGATTACTCTTAGGGTTGGGTACGGGTTAGGTTTAGGGTTAGGGTATGGGATAGGGTTGGGTACGGGTTAGGACAAGGTTTAGGGTTAGGTTTAGGGTACGGGTTAGGGTTAGGGATGGTTTAGGGTTAGGGTTAGGCTATGGGTTAGGTTTAGGGTACGGGTTATGTTTGGTTTAGGGCCAGGGTTAGGGTTGGGTTTAGGGTACAAGTTAGGGTTCGGGTTAGGTTTATGGTACGGGTTAGTGTTAGGGTTAGGGTTAGGGTTAGAGTACGGGATAGGGTTAGTGTTAGGTTTAGGTTTAGGGTACGGGTTAGGGTTAGAGTTAAGTTTAGGGTTAGAGTACGGTGTAGGGTTAGGGTTAGGGTTAGAGTACGGATAGGGTTAGGGTTGGGTTAGGGTTAGGGTATGGGTTAGGCTTAGGGTACGTTTTAGGTTTAGAGCTAGTGTCAGGTTTAGTGTTAGGTTTAGGGTTCGGTACGAGTTAGGGTTAGGTTTAGGGTACGGGTTAGGGTTAGGTTTAGGGTTCGGGTACAGGATAGGTTTAGGGTACGGATAAGTGTTAGGGTTAGTGTCAGGTTTAGGGTTAGGGATAGGGTACGAATTATTGTTAGGGTTAGGGTACTGGTTAGGGTTAGGGTTATGGTACGGATTAGGGTTACAGTACGGGTTAGGGTTAGGGTGAGGCTTAGGGTTAGGATTAGAATACAGTTATGGTTAGGGTTAGGGTTAGGGTTAGGTTTAGAGTACGGGTTAGGGTTAGTGTCCCTGTTAGGGTTAGGGTTAGGATTAGAGTACGGGTTAGGGTTAGTGTTAGGGTTAGTGTTAGAGTACGGTGTAGGGTTAGTGTTAGGGTTAGGGTTAGGGTTATAGTACGGGTTAGTGTTAGGGTTAGGGTTAGGGTTTGGGTTAGGGTTAGGGTTAGGCTTAGTGTTAGAGTACGGGGTAGGGTTAGTGTTAGTGTAAGCGTTAGGGTTAGAGTACGGGTTTGGGTTAGTGTTAGGGTACGGGTTAGCTTTATTGTTTCGGTACGGGTTAGGGAAAGTGTTAGGGTTAGGTTTAGGGTTAGGGTACGTGTTACGGTTAGGGTTTGGGTACGGGTTAGGTTTAGGTTTAGGGTGCGGGATAGGGTTAGTGTACGGGTTAAGTTTACGCTTAGGGTTAGGTTTAGGTTATGGGTTAGATTTAGGGTATGGGGTAGGGTTAGGTTTAGGTGCGGGTTAGGGTTAGGGTACGGGTTAGGGTTAGGTTTAGGGTCAGGGTTAGGGTTAGGGATCGGGTTATGGTACATTTTAGGGTTAGGGTTGGGGTTAGGGTACGGGTTAGTTTTAGGGTTAGGGTACGGGTTAGTTTTAGGGTTAGGGTACGGGTTCGGGTTACGGTTAAGGTTAGGGTTAGTGTTAGTGTATGGCTTAGGGTTATGGTGCGGGTAAGGTTTATGGTTAGGGTTAGGGTTAGGTTTAGGTTTAGGGTGCTGGTTAGGCTTAGAGTTAGGGTTAGGGTTAGTGCTAGGGTATGGGTTAGTGTTACTGTTAGGGTTTGGGTACGAGTTAGGTTTAGGGTTAGGGTACGGGATAAGTTTGGGTACCGGTTAGGTCAAGGGTTAGGGTTAGGTTTAGGGTATGGGTTAGGGTTAGGGTTAGGTTTATGTTAGGGTTAGGGTTAGTGTTAGGGGACGTATTAAGGTTAGGGTGGGGTTAGGGTACGGGTTAGTTTTCGAGTTAGTGTATAGGTTAGGGTTATGGTTAAGGTTAGGGTTATGGTTAGGGTATGGGTTAGGGTTAGGTTACGGTTAAGGTTTATGGTTTGGGTTAGGGTTAGGGTTAAGTTTAGTGTGCGGGTTAGGGTTAGGGTTAGAGTACGGGTTTGGGTTAGTGTTAGGGTACGGGTTAGGTTTACCGCCAGGATACGGGTTAGGGTAAGGGTTGGGGTTAATGTTAGGGTTAGGGGTTATATTTAGGTTTAAGGTTAGGCTACGTGTAGGGTTAGGGTACGGGTTAGGGTTAGGGCTAGGGTTCAGGTTAGGGTTAGAGTACGGGTTAGGGTTAGGGTTAGGGTTAGTGTACGGATAGGGTTAGGGTTAGGGTTAGGTTTAGGGTACTTGTTTGGGTTAGGTTTAGGGTACAGGATAGGGTTAGTGTATGGGTTAAGTTTAGGGTTAGTGTTAGGTTTAGGTTATGGGTTAGGGTTAGGGTACGGGTTTGGGTTAGGTTTAGGTGTGGGTTAGGGTTAGGGTACGGGTTATGGTTAGGGTACGTGTTAGGGTTAGGGTTTGGGTACGGGTTAGGGTTACGTTTAGGTGTACGGTACGGGTTAGGTTTAGGGTTCTGGTTAGGGTACGGTTTAGGGTTAGGGTACGGGATAGGGTTAAGATTAGGGTCAGGGTTAGGGTTAGGTTACGGGTTAGGGTTACTGAACGGGTTAGGGTTAGGTTTAGGGTACGGGATATGGTTAGCGTACGGGTTAAGTTTAGGATTAGGGTTCGGTTTAGGTTATGGGTTAGGTTTAGGGTATTGGTTAGGGTTAGGTTTAGGGTCAGGGTTAGGGTAAGGTTTTGGGTACGAGTTAGGGTTAGGGTTAGGGTACGGGTTAGGGTTAGGGTATTGGTACAGGTTAGGGTTACAGTACGGGTTAAGGTTAGGGTGAGGGTTAGAGTTAGGTTTAGAGTACGGTTAGGGTTAGGGTTAGGGTTAGGGTTAGAGTACGGGTTAGGGTTAGTGTTAGGGTTAGGGTTAGGGTACAGGTTAGGGTTAGGGTTAGGGTTAGGGTTAGGGTTAGGTTAGACTACGGGGTAGGGTTAGGTTAGGGTTAGGGTTAGGGTTAATGTACGGGTTAGGCTTAGCGTTAGGTTTAGGGTTAGGATACGGGTTAGGGTTAGGTTTAGGGTACGGGATAGGGATAGCGTACGGGTTAAGTTTAGGGTTAGGGTTAGGTTTAGGTTACGGGTTAGGTTTATGGTATTGGTTAGGGTTAGGTTTAGGGTTAGGGTTAGGGTACGGGTTAGTGTCAGGTTTAGGGTCAGGGTTAGGGTTAGGGATAGGGTTATGGTACGAGTTAGGGTTAGGCTAAGGGTTAAGTCTAGGCTTAGGGTTAGGTTTAGGATGCGGGTTAGGGTTAAGGTTAGGGTACAGGATTATGGTTAGGGTTAGGTTTAGGTTACGGGTTAGGTTTACGGTATTGGTTAGGGTTAGTTTTAGGGTTAGGTTTAGGGTTCGGGTTAGGGTTAGGTTTAGGGTCAGGGTTAGGGTTAGGGTTAGTGTTAGGGTACGGGTTAGGGTTAGGCTAAGGGTTAAGTCTAGGCTTAGGGTTAGGTTTAGAATGCGGTTTAGGGTTAAGGTTAGGGTACAGGATTAGGGTTAGGGTAGGGTCAGGAATAGGGTTATGTTTAGGTTTAAGGTTAGGGTTGGGTACGGTTTAGGGTTACGGTACAAGTTAGGCTTAGGGTAAGGGTTAGGTTTAGGGTTAGGTATATAGTAGGGGGTTAGGGTTAGTGTTAGGGTTACGTTTAGGGTTAGAGTACTGGTTAAGGTTAGTGTTAGGGTTATGGTTAGTGTTAGGGTTAGGGTTAAGGTTAGAGTACGGGTTAGGGTTAGGATTAGGTTTAGGGTTAGGGTTAGAGTACGGAATAGGTTTAGTGCTAGTGTTAGGGTTAGTGTTAGGGTTAGTGTACAGTTAGGGTTAGGTTTAGGGTCAGGGTTAGGGTTAGGGTACACGTTAGGGTTACTGTACAGGTTAGGGTTAGGGTTAGGGTAGGGTTAGGGTTACATTACGGGTTAGGGTTAGTGTTAGGGTTAGGTTTAGGTTTAGAGTACGGGGTAGGGTTATTGTTAGGGTTAGGGTTAGTGTTAGGGTACGGGTTAGGGTTATAGTACGTGTTAGGGTTAGAGTTAGGGTTAGGTTTAGGGTTAGAGTACGGGTTAGGGTTAGTGTTAGGGTTAGGGTTAGGGTTAGGGTTAGTGTACGATTAGGGTTAGGGTTAGGGTTAGGGTTATGGTACAGGTTAGGTTTAGGGTTGGGGTTACCGTACGGGTTATTTTTAGGGTTATGGTACGGGTTAGGGTTATGGTTAATGTTAGGGTTAGTGTTAGGTTATGGGTTAGGTTTAGGGTATGGGAAAGGGTTATGGTTAGGGTTACGGTTAGGTATAGGTTTAGGGTGCGGGTTAGGCTTAGGGTTAGGGTTAGTGTTAGCGCTAGGGTATGGTTATGGTTACTGTTAGGGTTTGGGTACGGGTTAGGGTTAGGGTTAGGTTACGAATTAGGGTTGGGTACGGGTTAGGTCAACGGTTACGTTTAGGTTTAGGGTACGGGTTAGGTTTAGGGTTAGGGTAAGGGTTAGTGTTAGGGTACAGGTTAGGGTTAGTGTACGGCTTAGGGTTAGGTTTAGGGTTAGGGTTAGGGTTAGAGTATGGGTTAGGGTTAGGGTTAGGGTTAGGGTTAGGGTTAGTGTATGGATAGGGTTAGGGTTAGGGTTAGGGTACAGGTTGGGGCTAGGTTTACGGTACAGTATAGGGTTAGTGTACGGGATAAGTTTAGGGTTAGGTTTACATTTAGGTTACGGTTTAGGGTTAGGGTACGGTTTAGGGTTAGGTTTAGGTGCGGTTTAGGGTGAGGGTATGGGTTAGGGTTAGGTTTAGGGTCAGGGTTAGGATTAGGGATAGGGTTATGGTACGGGTTAGGGTTAGGGTTTGGGTTACAGTACGGGTTAGTTTTAGGGTTAGGGTACGGTTTAGGTTTACGGTTAAGGTTAGGGTTAGTGTTAGGTTATGGCTTAGTGTTAGGGTACGGTTAAGGGTTATGGTTAGGGTTACGGTTAGGTTTAGGTTTAGGGTGCGGGTTAAGCATAGGGTTGGAGTTAGGGTTAGCACTAGTGTATGGGTTAGGGTTACTCGGAGGGTTTAGGTACGAGTTAGGGTTAGGTTTAGGGTACGGTTAAGGGTTATGGTTAGCGTTAGGGTTAGGGTTAAGTTTAGGTTGCGTTTTAGGGTTAGGGTTAGGGTTAGGTTTAGGGTTAGAGTACGGGTTTGGGTTAGTGTAGGGTAAGGGTTACTCTTACTGTTTGGTTACGGGTTAGGGTTAGAGTAGGGATAGGGTTAGGGTTAGGCTTAGGTTTAGGGTACGGGTTAGGTTTAGGGTATGGGTTAGGGTTAGGGTCATTGTTAGTGTTAGGGTACGAGTTATGGTTCGGGTTAGGTACGGTTAAGTTTATGGTTGGGGTTAGGGTTAGGGTTAGGGTTAGAGTACGGGTTTGGGTATGGGTTAGACTACAGGTTAGTTTTTCGTTTGGGTATGGGTTAGGGTAAGGGTAGGGTTAGGGTTAGGGTTAGGGGTTAGGGTTAGAGTTAGTGTTAGGCTACGGGATAGGGTTAGAGTATGGGTTAGGGTTAGGTTTAGGGTTAGGGTTAGGTTTAGGGTTATAGTACGGGTTAGGGTTAGAGTTAGGTTTAGGTTTAGGGTTAGATTACCGGTTAGGGTAGTGTTAGGGTTAGGGTTAGTGTTAGGGTATGGGTAAGGGTTAGAGTACGGGTTAGGGTTACGTTTAGAGTTAGGGTTAGGGTTAGAGTACGGGTTAGGGTTAGTGTTAGGTTTAGGGTTAGGGTTAGGATTAGAGTACGGATAGGGTTAGGATTAGGGTTAGGGTTAGGGTTAGGGTTAGGGTTAGGGTACGGGTTAGGGTTAGGTTTAGGGTACGAGATAGGGTTAGCGTATGGGTTAAGTTTAGGGTTAGGGTTAGGTTTAGGTTATGGGTTAGGTTTAGGTTACGGGTTAGGGTTAGGTTTAGGTGAGGATTAGGGTTAGTTTTAGGGTACAGGTTAGGGTTTGGTTTAGGGTCAGGGTTAGCGTTAGGGATAGGGTTAGGGTACGGATTAGGGTTAGGGTTGGGGTTAGGGTACGGGTAAGTTTTAGGGTTAGCGTTCGGGTCAGGGTTACGGTTAAGTTTAGGGTTAGGGTTAGGGTTATGGTACGGGTTAGGGTTACAGTACATGTTAGGGTTAGGGCGAGGGTTAGGTTTAGGTTTAGAGTACGGTATAGTTAGGGTTAGGGTTAGTGTTAGGGTAAGGGTTAGGGTTCAGGTTAGGGTTATGGTACGTGTTAGGGTTAGGGTTTGGGTTAGGGTTAGAGTACGGGGTAGGGATAGGGTTAGGGTTAGGGTTAGGTTTAGGGTTAGAGTACGGTTTAGGGTTAGTGTTAGGGTTAGGGTTAGGGTTAGGGTTAGGGTTAGGGTTAGGGTACGGGTACGGGTTAGGGTTAGGGTTTGGGTTAGGGGTAGAGTAAGGGTTAGGGATAGGGTTGGGGTTAGATTTAGGTACGGGTTAGGGTTAGGGTTAGGGTTAGGATTAGGGTTAGAGTTAGGGTTGGTTAGGGTTCGGGTTAGGTTTCGGGTTCGGGTTAGGTTTAGGGGTTAGTGTTCAGGTTAGGGTTAGTTTTAGGTTTCGGGTTAGGTTTCGGGTTAGGGTTAGGGTTAGGGTTCAGGTTAGGGTTCGGGTTACGGTTAGGGTTCGGGTTAGGGTTAGGGTTAGGTTTCGGGTTAGGTTTAGGTTTCGGGTTAGGGTTAGGGTTAGGGTTCGGGTTCGGGATAGGGTTCGAATAGGTTTCGGGTTAGGGTTCGGGTTAGGGTTCGGGTTAGGGTTAGGGTTAGTGTTAGGGTTCGGGTTAGGGTTAGGGTTATTGTTAGGGTTCGGGTTAGGGTTAGGTTTCAGGTTCGGGTGAGGGTTAGGGTTAGGGTTAGGGTTAGGGTTAGGGTTCGGATTAGGGTTAGGGTTAGGTTTCGGGGTAGGGTTCGGGTTTGGGTTAGGGTTAGGGTTAGGGTTAGGGTTTGGGTTAGGGTTAGGGTTCGGGTTCCGGTTAGGTTTAGGGTTAGGGTTAGGGTCGGGTTAGGGTTAGGGTTCGGGTTAGGGTTAGGGTTAGGGTTAGGGTTGGGGTTGGGGTTAGGGTTAGGGTTAGGGTTAGGGTTCGGGTTAGGGTTAGTGTTAGGGTTAGGGTTGGGGTTAGGTTTAGGGTTAGGATTAGGGGTTAGTGTTAGGGTTAGGGTGAGGGTTAGGGTTAGGGTTCGGATTAGGGTTAGGTTAGGGTTCGGGTTAGGGTTAAGATTCGGGTTAGGGTTAGGTTTCGGGTTAGGGTTAGGGTTCAGGTTAGGGGTTAGCGTTAGGGTTCGGTTTCGGGTTAGGTTTAGGGTTAGGGTTCGGGTTAGGGTTAGGGTTAGGGTTAGGGTTCGGGTTAGGGTTAGGGTTAGGATTAGGGTTAGAGTTAGGGTTAGGGTTAGGGTTCGGGTTAGGGTTAGGGTTAGGGTTAGGATTAGGGTTCGGGTTAGGGTTAGAGTTCGGGTTCGTGTTAGGGTTCGGGTTCGGTTTAGGGTTAGGGGTTAGTGTTCAGGTTAGGGTTAGGGTTAGGTTTCGGGTTAGGGTTCGTGTTAGGGTTAGGGTTAGGTTTCGGGTTAGGGTTCGCGTTACGGTTAGGGTCCGGGTTAGGGTTAGGGTTAGGGTTCGGGTTAGGTTTAGGTTTCGGATTAGGGTTAGGGTTAGGGTTCGGGTTCGGGTTAGTGTTAGGGTTCGGTTTAGGGTTAGGGTTAGGGTTCGGGTTAGGGTTAGGGTTCGGGTTAGGGTTAGGTTTAGGGTTCATGTTAGGGTTCGGGTTAGGGGTCGGGTTAGGGTTAGATTTAGGGTTCGGTTTAGGGTTAGGGTCAGGGTTAGGGTTCGGGTTAGGGTTAGGGTCGGGTTAGGGTTAGGGTTAGGGTTCGGGTTCGGGTTAGTGTTAGGGTTGGGGTTCGGGTTAGGGTTCGGGTTAGGTTTCGGGTTAGGGTTAGGGTTAGGGTGAGGTTTCGGGTTCGGGGTTAGGGTTAGGGTTAGTATTCGGGTTAGGGTTCGGGTTAGGGTTAGGATTCGGGTAAAGGGATAGGGTTCGGGTTCGTGTTAGGGTTAGGGTTAGGGTTCCGGTTAAGGTTAGGGTTCGGGTTCGGGTTCGGGTTAGGGTTAGGTTTAGGGTTAGGTTTCGTGCTAGGTTTCGGGTTAGGGTTAGGGTTAGGGTTCGGGTTAGGGTTAGGGTTCGGGTTAGGGTTAGGGTTCGGGTTCGGGTTAGGGTTCGGGTTAGGGTTAGGGTTAGGGTTAGGGTTCGGGTTAAGGTTAGGGTGATTGTTAGGGTTCGGGTTAGGGTTAGGTTTCGGATTCGGGTGAGGGTTAGTGTTAGGGTTAGGGTTAGGGTTACGGTTCGGATTAGGGTTAGGGTTAGGTTTCGGGTTAGGGTTCGGGTTTGGGTTAGGGTTAGGGTTAGGTTTAGGGTTTGGGTTAGGGTTAGGGTTCGGGTTCCGGTTAGGGTTAGGGTAAGGGTTAGGGTCGGGTTAGGGTTAGGGTTCGGGTTAGGGTTAAGGTTAGGGTTAGGTTTAGGGTTAGTGTTAGGGTTAGGGTTGGGGTTAGGTTTAGGGTCAGGATTAGGGGTTAGTGTTAGGGTTAGGGTGAGGGTTAGGGTTAGGGTTAGGGTTCGGATTAGGGTTAGGTTAGGGTTCGGGTTAGGGTTAGGGTTCGGGTTAGGGTTAGGCTTCGGGTTAGGGTTAGGTTTTGGGTTAGGGGTTAGTGTTAGCGTTCGGGTTCGGGTTAGGGTTAGGTTTAGGGTTAGGGTTAGGGTTAGGGTTAGGGTATGGGTTAGGCTTAGGGTACGTTTTAGGTTTAGAGCTAGTGTCAGGTTTAGTGTTAGGTTTAGGGTTCGGTACGAGTTAGGGTTAGGGTTAGGGTTCGCGTTAGGGTTAGGGTTAGGTTTCGGGTTAGGTTTCGGGTTAGGTTTAGGGTTAGGGTTCCGTTTAGGTTTAGGTTTCGGGTTATGTTTAGGGTTAGGGTTATGTTTCGGGTTAGGGTTAGGGTTCGGGATAGGGTTGGGTTCGGTTTAGGTTTCGGGTTAGGGTTCGGGTTCGGGTTAGGTTTCGGGTTAGGGTTGGGGTTCGGATTAGGGTTCGGTTTAGGGTTCGGGTTAGGGTTAGGGTTAGGGTTCGGGTTAGGGTTAGGGTTCGGGTTAGGGTTAGGATTAGGGTTAGAGTTAGGGTTAGGGTTAGGGTTCGGGTTAGGGTAAGGGTTAGGGTTAGGATTAGGGTTCGGGTTAGGGTTAGAGTTCGGGTTCGGGTTAGGGTTCGTGTTCGGGTTAGGGTTAGGGGTTAGTGTTCAGGTTAGGGTTAGGGTTAGGTTTTGGGTTAGGGTTCGGGTTAGGGTTAGGGTTAGGGTTCGGGTTAGGGTTCGGGTTACGGTTAGGGTTCGAGTTAGGGTTAGGGTTAGGGTTCGGGTAAAGTTTAGGTTTCGGGTTAGGGTTAGGGTTAGGGTTCGGGTTCGGGTTAGGGTTAGGGTTCTTTTTAGGGTTAGGGTTAGGGTTCGGGTTAGGGTTAGGGTTCGGGTTAGGGTTAGGTTTAGGGTTCGGGTTAGGGTTCGGGTTAGGGTTAGGTTTAGGGTTCGTGTTAGGGTTCGGGTTAGGGGTCGGGTTAGGGTTAGGTTTAGGGTTCGGATTAGGGTTAGGGTTAGGGTTAGGGTTCGAGTTAGGGTTAGGGTTCGGGTTAGGGTTAGGGTTAGGTTTCGGGTTCGGGTTAGGGTTAGGGTTGGGGTTCGGGTTAGGGTTCGGGTTAGGTTTCGGGTTAGGGTTAGGTTTAGGGTGAGGTTTCGGGTTCGGGGTTAGGGTTAGGGTTAGGTTTCGGGTTAGGGTTCGGGTTAGGGTTAGGATTCGGGTAAAGGGATAGGGTTCGGTTTCGTGTTAGGGTTAGGGTTAGGGTTACGGTTAGGGTTAGGGTTCGGGTTCGGGTTCGGGTTAGGGTTAGGGTTAGGGTTAGGTT
>JAVLSZ010000068.1:312500-317500 GCA_032313775.1 Urocyon cinereoargenteus
AGGGTTAGGGTTAGGGTTCAGGTTAGGGTTAGGGTTAGTGTTCGGGTTCGGGTTAGGGTTAGGGTTAGGGTTATGTTTCGGGTTAGGGTTCGGGTTAGAGTTAGGGTTCGAGTTAGGGTTTGGGTTAGGGTTTGGTTTAGAGTTCGTGTTCGCGTTAGGGTTCAGGTTAGGGTTAGGGTTAGGGTTCTGGTCAGGGTTCGGGTTAGGGTTCGGGTTAGGGTTCGGGTTAGGGTTCGGGTTAGGGTTCGGGTTCGGTTTCGGGTTCGGTTTAGGTTTATTGTTCGGGTTAGGGTTAGGGTTAGGTTTCGGGTTAGGGTTCGGGTTAGGGTTAAGGTTAGGGTTCGTGTTCGGGTTAGGGTTAGGGTTAGGGTTAGGGTTAGGGTTCGGGTTCGGGTTAGGGTTAGGGTTTTGGTTCGGGTTAGGGTTAGGGTTAGGGTTCGGGTTAGGGTTAGGTTTCGGGTTCGGGTTAGGGTTAGGGTTAGTGTTTGGGTTAGGGTTCGGTTTAGGGTTAGTGTTCGGGTTAGGTTTAGGGTTAGGGTTAGGGTTCGGGTTACGGTTAGGGTTCTGGTTAAGGTTCGGGTAAGGTTTAGGGTTAGGGTTAGCGTTAGGCTTAGGGTTCGGGTTCGGGTTGGGGTTAGGGTTCGGGTTAGGGGTAGGGTTAGGGTTAGTGTTAGGGTTCGGATTAGGGTTAGGGTTAGTGTTCGGGTTAGGGTTCGGGTTCGGGTTAGGGTTAGGGTTAGGGTTCGGGTTAGTGTTAGGTTTAGGGTTCGGGTTAGGTTTAGGTTTAGGGTTCGGGTTAGGGTTAGGGTTAGGGTTCGTTTTAAGGTTAGGGTTAGGGTTAGGGTTAGGGTTCGGTTTAGGGTTAGGGTTAGGGTTAGGGTTAGGGTTCGGATTAGGGTTAGGGTTAGGGTTCGAGTTAGGGTTCGGGTTCGGGTTCGGGTTAGGGTTAGGTTTCGGGTTAGGTTTCGGGTTAGGGTTAGGTTTCGGGTTAGGGTTAGGTTTAGGGTTAGAGTTAGGGTTGGGGTTAGGGTGTGGGTTTGGGTTAGGGTTAGGGGTTAGTTTTCAGGTTAGGGTTAGTGTTAGGGTTCGGGTTAGGGTTTGGGTTAGGGTTAGGGTTAGGGTTCGGGTAAGGGTTAGGGTTAAGTATAGGGTTAGGTTTCGGGTTACGGTTAGGGTTTGGGTTAGGGTTAGGGTTAGGGTTCGGGTTAGGGTTAGGGTTAGGGTTCGGGTTAGGGTTAGGGTTCGGGTTACGGTTAGGGTTAGGTTTCGGGTTAGTGTTCGGGTTAGGTTTCGGTTTAGGGTTCCGGTTAGGTTTAGGTTTCGGGTTAGGTTTAGGTTTAGGTTTAAGTTTCGGGTTCGGGTTAGGGTTAGGCGTTAGTGTTCAGGTTAGGGTTAGGTTTAGGGTTCGGGTTAGGGTTTGGTTTAGGGTTAGGTTTAGTGTTCAGGTTAGGGTTAGGATTAGGGTTAGGTTTAGGGTTCGGGTTACGGTTAGGGTTTGGGTTAGGTTTAGGGTTAGGGTTCGGGTTAGGGTTAGGGTTCGGGTTAGGGTTAGAGTTCGGGTTAGGGTTAGGGTTCGGGTTAGGGTTAGGGTTGGGGTTAGGGTTCGGATTAGGGTTAGGTTAGGGTTCGGGTTAGGGATAGGATTCGGGTTAGGGTTAGGTTTAGGGATAGGGTTAGGTTTCGGGGTGAGAGTTAGGTTTAGGGTTAGGGTTCGGGATAGGGTTCGGGTTCAGGTTAGGGTTAGGGTTAGGGTTCGCGTTAGGGTTAGGGTTAGGTTTCGGGTTAGGGTTCGGGTTAGGTTTAGGGTTAGGGTTCCGTTTAGGTTTAGGTTTCGGGTTAGGTTTAGGGTTAGGGTTATGTTTCGGGTTAGGGTTAGGGTTCGGGTTAGGGTTGGGTTCGGTTTAGGTTTCGGGTTAGGGTTCGGGTTCGGGTTAGGGTTCGGGTTAGGGTTGGGGTTCGGATTAGGGTTCGGTTTAGGGTTCTGGTTAGGGTTAGGTTTAGGCTTCGGGTTCGGGGTTAGGGCTAGGGTTAGGGTTCGGGTTAGGTTTAGGGTTCGGGTTAGGGTTAGGGTTAGGGTTCGGGTTCGGGTTAGGGTTAGGGTTTGGGTTATGGTTCGGGTTAGGGTTCGGGATAGAATTTGGGTTCGAGTTAGGGTTCGGGTTAGGGTTTGGGTTAGAGTTAGGGTTAGGGTTAGGGTTCGGGTTAGGGTTAGGTTTAGGGTTAGGGTTCGGGTTAGGGTTAGGGTTAGGGTTCGGATTTGGGTTAGGGTTAGGGTTAGCGTTAGGGTTCGGGTTAGGGTTCGGGTTAGGGTTAGGGTTAGGGTTTGGGTTCGGGTTCGGGTTAGGGTTAGGGTTCGGGTTAGGGTTAGGTTTCGGGTTCGGGTTAGGGTTAGGGTTAGGGTTAGGGTTCTGATTAGGTTTAGGGTTAGAGTTCGGGTTAGGGTTCGAGTTCGGGTTAGGGTTAGGGTTAGGGTTAGGTTTCGGGTTAGGGTTAGGGTTCGGGTTAAGGTTAGGGTTCGGGTTAGGGGTTAGGTTTAGGGTTCGGGTTCGGGTTAGGTTTAGGGTTAGGGTTAGGGTTAGGGTTAGGGTTCGGGTTAGGGTTAGGGTTAGTGTTAGGGTTAGGGTTGGGGTTAGTGTTAGGTTTAGGGTTAGGGGTTAGTGTTAGGGTTAAGGTTAGGGTTAGGGTTAGGGTTAGTTTTCGGATTAGGGTTAGGTTAGGGTTCGGGTTAGGGTTAGGGTTCGGGTTCGGGTTAGGTTTCCGGTTAGGGTTCGGGTTAGGGTTAGGGTTAGGGTTAGGGTTAGGGTTCGGTTAGGGTTAGGGTTCGGGTTCGGGTTAGGGTTAGGGTTTTGGGTTATGTTTAGGGTTAGGTTTAGGTTTCGGGTTCGGGTTAGGGTTAGGGATTAAGGTTCGGGGTCGGGTTAGGGTTACGGTTAGGTTTCGGGTTAGGGTTAGGGGTTAGTGTTAGTGTTAGGGTTAGGGTTAGGGTTAGGGTTCGGATTAGGGTTAGGTTAGGGTTAGGGTTAGGGTTAGGGTTCGGGTTAGGGTTAGTGTTAGGGTTAGGGTTAGGGTTCGGTTTAGGTTTAGTGTTCGGGTTAGGTTTAGGGTTAGGGTTACGGTTCGGGTTAGGGTTAGGGTTCGGGTTAAGGTTCGGGTAAGGGTTAGGGTTAGGGTTAGGGTTAGGCTTAGGGTTTGTGTTCGGGTTAGGGTTAGGGTTCGGTTTAGGGGTAGGGTTAGGTTTAGGGTTTGGAATAGGGTTAGGGTTAGGTTTCGGGTTAGGGTTCGGGTTCGGATTAGGGTTAGGGTTAGGGTTTCGGTTAGGGTTAGGGTTAGGGTTCGGGTTAGGGTTAGGGTTAGGGTTCGGGTTAGGGTTAGGGTTAGGGTTAGTGTTAGGGTTAGGGTTAGGGTTCGGGTTAGGGTTCGGATTAGGGTTAGGGTTAGGGTTAGGGTTAGGGTTAGGGTTCTTATTAGGGTTAGGGTTAGGGTTCGTGTTAGGGTTCGGGTTCGAGATAGGGTTAGGGTTCGGGTTAGGTTTCGGGTTAGGGTTAGGGTTCGGCTTAGGTTTAGGTTTAGGGTTAGAGTTAGGGTTAGGGTTAGGGTGTGTGTTTGGGTTAGGGTTAGGGTTAGTGTTCAGGTTAGGGTTAGGGTTAGGGTTCGGGTTAGGGTTTGGGTTAGGGTTAGGGTTAGGGTTCGGGTTAGGGTTAGGGTTATGTTTAGGGTTAGGGTTTGGGTTACGGTTAGGGTTTGGGTTAGGGTTAGGTTTAGGGTTCGGGGTAGGGTTAGGGTTAGGGTTCGGGTTAGTGTTAGGGTTCGGGTTAGGGTTAGGGTTAGAGTTCGGGTTAAGGTTCGGGTTAGGTTTAGGGTTAGGGTTCCGGTTAGGTTTAGGTTTCGTTTTAGGTTTAGGGTTAGGGTTAGGGTTATGTTTCGGGTTAGGGTTAGGGTTCGGGTTAGGGTTGGGTTCGGTTTCGGTTTCGGGTTAGGGTTAGGGTTCGGGTTCGGGTTAGGGTTAGGGTTCGGGTTAGGGTTATGGTTAGGGTTCGGAATAGGGTTAGGTTTCGGGTTAGGGGTTGGGTTAGGGTTCGGGTTAGGTTTAGGTTTAGGGTTAGGGTTAGGGTTCATTTTAGCGTTCGGGTTAGGGTTAGGGTTAGGGTTAGGTTTCGGGTTCGGGGTTAGGGTTAGTGTAAGGGTTCGGGTTAGGGTTAGGGTTAGGGTTCGGGTTAGGGTTAGGGTTAGTGTTCGGGTTCGGGTTAGGGTTAGGGTTAGGGTTATGTTTCGGGTTAGGGTTCGGGTTAGAGTTAGGGTTCGAGTTAGGGTTCGGGTTAGGGTTTGGGTTAGAGTTAGTGTTCGCGTTAGGGTTCGGGTTAGGGTTAGGGTTAGGGTTCTGGTCAGGGTTCGGGTTAGGGTTCGGGTTAGGGTTCGGGTTAGGGTTCGGGTTCGGGTTCGGGTTCGGTTTAGGTTTATTGTTCGGGTTAGGGTTAGGGTTAGGTTTCGGGTTAGGGTTCGGGTTAGGGTTAGGGTTAGGGTTCGTGTTCGAGTTAGGGTTAGGGTTAGGGTTAGGGTTAGGGTTCGGGTTCGGGTTAGGGTTAGGGTTCGGGTTAGGGTTCGGGTAGGGTTAGGTTTCGGGTTTGGGTTAGGGTTAGGGTTCGGGTTAGGGTTCGGGTTAGGGTTCGGGTTAGGGTTCGGGTAGGGTTAGGGTTAGGGTTAGGGTTCGGGTGAGGGTTAGGGTTAGGGTTAGGGTTAGGGTTAGGGTTCGGATAGGGTTAGGGTTAGGTTTCGGGGTAGGGTTCGGGTTTGGGTTAGGGTTAGGGTTAGGTTTAGGTTTTGGGTTAGGGTTAGGGTTCGGTTTCCGGTTAGGTTTAGGGTTAGGGTTAGGGTCGGGTTAGGGTTAGGGTTCGGGATAGGGTTAGGGTTAGGGTGAGGGTTGGGGTTGGGGTTAGGGTTAGGGTTAGGTTTAGGGTTCGGGTTAGGTTTAGTGTTAGGGTTAGGGTTGGGGTTAGGTTTAG
>JAVLSZ010000068.1:322500-325000 GCA_032313775.1 Urocyon cinereoargenteus
TCGGGTTAGGTTTAGGTTTAGGGTTAGGGTTAGGGTTAGGGTTCGGGTTAGGGTTAGGGTTAGTGTTAGGGTTAGGGTTGAGGTTAGGGTTAGGGTTAGGTTTAGGGTTAGGGTTCGGATTAGGGTTAGGTTACGGTTAGGTTTAGTATTCGGGTTAGGGTTCGGGTTAGGGTTCGAGTTAGGGTTAGGGTTCGGGTTAGGGTTAGGATTAGGGTTAGAGTTAGGGTTAGGGTTAGGGTTCGGGTTAGGGTTAGGGTTAGGGTTAGGATTAGGGTTCGGGTTAGGGTTAGAGTTCGGGTTTGGGTTAGGTTTCGGGTTCGGGTTAGGGTTAGGGTTTAGTGTTCAGGTTAGGGTTAGGGTTAGGATTCGGGTTAGGGTTCGGGTTAGGGTTAGGGTTAGGTTTCGGGTTAGGATTCGGGTTACGGTTAGGGTTCGGGTTAGGGTTAGGGTTAGGGTTCGGGTTAGGTTTAGGTTTCGGGTTAGGGTTTGGGTTAGGGATCGGGTTCGGATTAGGGTGAGGGTTCGGTTTAGGGTTAGGGTTAGGGTTCGGGTTAGGGTAAGGGTTCGGGTTAGGGTTTGGTTTAGGGTTCGGGTTAGGGTTAGGTTTAGTGTTCGTGTTAGGGTTCGGGTTAGGGGTCGGGTTAGGGTTAGGTTTAGGGTTCGGGTTAGGGTTAGGGTTAGGGTTAGCGTTCGGGTTAGAGTTAGGGTTCGGGTTAGGGTTAGGGTTAGGGTTCGGGTTCGGGTTAGGGTTAGGGTTCGGGTTCGGGTTAGAGTTCGGGTTAGGTTTCGGGTTAGGGTTAGGGTTAGGTTGAAGTTTCGGGGTCGGGGTTAGGGTTAGGGTTAGGTTTCGGGTTAGGGTTCGGGTTAAGGTTAGGATTTGGGTAAAGGGATAGGGTTCGGGTTCGTGTTAGGGTTAGGGTTAGGGTTCCGGTTAGGGTTAGGGTTCGGGTTCGGGTTCGTGTTAGGGTTAGGGTTAGGGTTAGGTTTCGGGTTAGGTTTCGGGTTAGGGTTAGTGTTAGGGTTCGGGTTAGGGTTAGGGTTTGGGTTCGGTTAGGGTTCGGGTTAGGGTTAGGTTTCGGGTTAGGGTTAGGGTTCGGGTTAGGGTTCGGGTTAGGGTTCGGGTTAGGGTTAGGGTTCGGGTTAGTGTTAGGGTTAGGGTTCGGGTTAGGGTTCGGGTTAGGGTTAGGTTTAGGGTTAGGGTTCGGGTTAGGGTTAGGGTTATTGTTAGCGTTCGGGTTAGGGTTAGGTTTCGGGTTCGGGTGAGGGTTAGGGTTAGGGTTAGGGTTAGGGTTAGGGTTAGGGTTCGGATTAGGGTTAGGGTTAGGTTTCGGGTTAGGGTTCGGGTTTGGGTTAGGGTTAGGGTTAGGGTTAGGTTTTGGGTTAGGGTTAGGGTTCGGGTTCCAGTTAGGGTTAGGGTTAGGGTTAGGGTCGGGTTAGCGTTAGGGTTCGGGTTAGGGTTAAGGTTAGGGTTAGGGTTGGGGTTAGGGTTAGGGTTAGGGTTAGGGTTAGGCTTCGGGTTAGGGTTAGTGTTAGGGTTAGGGTTGGGGTTAGGTTTAGGGTTAGGATTAGGGGTTAGTGTTAGGGTTAGGGTGAGGGTTAGGGTTAGGGTTAGGGTTCGGATTAGGGTTAGGTTAGGGTTCGGGTTAGGGTTAGGGTTCGGGTTAGGGTTAGGGTTCGGGTTAGGGTTAGGTTTTGGGTTAGGGGTTAGTGTTAGGGTTCGGGTTCGGGTTAGGGTTAGGTTTAGGGTTAGGGTTCGGGTTAGGGTTAGGGTTCGGGTTAGGGTTAGTGTTCGGGTTAGGGTTAGGGTTCGGTTTAGGGGTTAGGTTTAGGGTTCGGTTTCGGGTTAGGTTTAGGGTTAGGGTTAGGGTTAGCGTTAGTGTTCGGGTTAGGGTTAGGGTTAGTGTTAGGGTTAGGGTTGAGGTTAGGGTTAGGGTTAGGTTTAGGGTTAGGGTTCGGATTAGGGTTAGGTTACGGTTAGGTTTAGTATTCGGGTTAGGGTTCGGGTTAGGGTTCGAGTTAGGATTAGGGTTCGGGTTAGGGTTAGGATTAGGGTTAGAGTTAGGGTTAGGGTTAGGGTTCGGGTTAGGGTTAGGGTAGGGTTAGGATTAGGGTTCGGGTTAGGGTTAGAGTTCGGGTTTGGGTTAGGGTTCTGGTTCGGGTTAGGGTTAGGGGTTAGTGTTCAGGTTAGGGTTAGGGTTAGGTTTCGGGTTAGGGTTCGGGTTAGGGTTAGGGTTAGGGTTCGGGTTAGGATTCGGGTTACGGTTAGGTTTCGGGTTAGGGTTAGGGTTAGGGTTCGGGTTAGGTTTAGGTTTCGGGTTAGGGTTAGGGTTAGGGATCGGGTTCGGATTAGGGTTAGGGTTCGGTTTAGGGTTAGGGTTAGGGTTCGGGTTAGGGTAAGGGTTCGGGTTAGGGTTTGGTTTATGGTTCGGGTTAGGGTTAGAGTTAGGTTTAGGGTTCGTGTTAGGGTTCGGGTTAGGGGTCGGGTTAGGTTTAGGTTTAG
>JAVLSZ010000068.1:330000-335000 GCA_032313775.1 Urocyon cinereoargenteus
AGGGTTAGGGTTAGGGTTCGGGTTAGGGTTCGGGTTACGGTTAGGGCTCGGGTTAGGGTTAGGGTTAGGGTTCGGGTTAGGTTTAGGTTTTGGATTAGGGTTAGGGTTAGGGTTCGGTTTCGGGTTAGGGTTAGGGTTCGGTTTAGGGTTAGGGTTAGGGTTCAGGTTAGGGTTAGGGTTCGGGTTAGGGTTAGGTTTAGGGTTCGGGTTAGGGTTAGGGTTAGGTTTAGGGTTCGTGTTAGGGTTCGGGTTAGGAGTCGGGTTAGGGTTAGATTTAGGGTTCGGGTTAGGGTTAGGGTTAGGGTTAGGGTTCGGGTTAGGGTTAGGGTTCGGGTTCGGGTTAGGGTTAGGGTTCGGGTTCGGGTTAGGGTTAGGTTTGGGGTTCGGGTTAGGGTTAGGTTTAGGGGTCGTGTTAGGGTTTCGGTTCGTGTTAGGGTTAGTGTTAGGGTTCGGGTTAGGGTTCGGGTTCCGGTTCGGGATAGGGTTAGGGTTCGTGTTAGGGTTTCGGTTCGGGTTAGGGTTAGTGTTAGGGTTCGGGTTAGGGTTCGGGTTCGGGTTCGGGATAGGGTTAGGGTTCGGGTTAGGGTTAGGGTTCGGGTTCGGTTTAGGGTTAGGGTTAGGGTTAGGGTTAGGTTTAGGGTTCGGGTTCGGGTTAGGGTTAGGGATTAGTGTTCGGGTTCGGGTTAGGGTTACGGTTAGGTTTCGGGTTAGGGTTAGGGGTTAGTGTTAGGGTTAGGGTTAGGGTTAGGGTTAGGGTTAGGGTTCGGATTAGGGTTAGGTTAGGGTTAGGGTTAGGGTTCGGGTTAGTGTTAGGGTTAGGGTTGGGTTTAGGGTTAGGTTTAGGGTTAGGGGTTAGTGTTAGGGTTAGGGTTAGGGTTAGGTTTAGGGTTAGTTTTCGGATTAGGGTTAGGTTAGGGTTCGGGTTAGGGTTAGGGTTCGGTTTAGGGTTAGGGTTCGGGTTAGGGATAGGGTTCGGGTTAGGGGTTAGCGTTAGGGTTCGGGTTCGGGTTAGGTTTAGGGTTAGGGTTAGGGTTAGGTTTAGGGTTAGGGTTCGGGTTAGGGTTAGGATTAGTGTTGGGTTAGGGTTCGGTTTAGGGTTAGTGTTCGGGTTAGGTTTAGGGTTAGGTTTAGGGTTCGGGTTAGGGTTATGGTTCGGGTTAAGGTTCGGGTAAGGGTTCGGGTTAGGGTTTGGGTTAGGCTTAGGGTTCGGGTACGTGTTAGGGTTAGGGTTCGGGTTAGGGGTAGTGTTAGGGTTAGTGTTTGGGTTCGGATTAGGGTTAGGGTTAGGGTTCGGTTTAGGGTTCGGGTTCGGGTTAGGGTTAGGGTTAGGGTTCGGGTTAGGGTTAGGGTTAGGGTTCGGGTTAGGTTTAGTGTTAGGGTTCGGGTTAGGGTTAGGGTTAGGGTTCGTGTTAATGTTAGGGTTAGGGTTAGGGTTAGGGTTCGTGTTAGGGTTCGGGTTAGGGTTAGGGTTAGGGTTAGGGTTCGGATTAGGTTTAGGGTTAGGGTTCGGGTTAGGGTTCGGGTTCGGGTTAGGTTTAGGGTTCGGGTTAGGTTTCGGGTTAGGGTTAGGGTTCGGGTTAGGGTTAGGTTTAGGGTTAGAGTTAGGGTTGGTGTTAGGGTGTGGGTTTGGGTTAGGGTTAGGGGTTAGTTTTCAGGTTAGGGTTAGTGTTAGGGTTCGGGTTAGGGTTTGGTTTAGGGTTAGGGTTAGGTTTCGGGTTAGGGTTAGGGTTAAGGTTAGGGTTAGGTTTCGGGTTACGGTTAGGGTTTGGGTTAGGGTTAGGGTTAGGGTTCGGGTTAGGGTTAGGGTTAGGGTTCGGGTTAGGGTTAGGGTTCGGGTTACGGTTAGGGTTAGGTTTCGGGTTAGTGTTCGGGTTAGGTTTAGGGTTAGGGTTCCGGTTAGGTTTAGGTTTGGGGTTAGGTTTAGGGTTAGGGTTAGGTTTCGGGTTCGGGTTAGGGTTAGGGGTTAGTGTTCAGGTTAGGGTTAGGTTTACGGTTCGGGTTAGGGTTTGGTTTAGGGTTAGGTTTAGGGTTCGGGTTAGGGTTAGGATTAGGGTTAGGGTTAGTGTTCGGGTTACGGTTAGGGTTTGGGTTAGATTTAGGGTTAGGGTTCGGGTAAGGTTTAGGTTTCGGGTTAGGGTTAGGGTTAGGGTTAGTGTTCGTGTTAGGGTTAGGGTTCGGGTTAGGGTTAGGGTTGGGGTTAGGGTTCGGATTAGGGTTAGGTTAGGGTTCGGGTTAGGGATAGGATTCGGGTTAGGGTTAGGTTTAGGGATAGGGTTAGGTTTCGGGGTGAGGGTTAGGTTTAGGGTTAGGGTTAGTGTTAGGATTAGGGTTGGGGTTAGGGTTAGGGTTAGGGTTAGGGTTAGGTTTCGGGTTCGGTTTAGGGTTAGGGTTCAGGTTAGGGTTAGGTTTAGGGTTAGGGTTAGGGTTAGGGATCGGGTTCGGGTTAGGATTAGGGTGAGGTTTAGGTTTAAGGTTAGGGTTAGGGTTCGGTTTCGGTTTCGGGTTAGGGTTAGGGTTCGTGTTAGGGTTTGGGTTCGGGTTAGGTTTAGGGTTAGGGTTTGGGTTCGGGTTAGGGTTAGGGTTCGGGTTCGGGTTAGGGTTAGTGTTAGGGTTAGGTTTAGGGTTCGGGTTCGGGTTAGGGTTAGGGGTTAGGGTTCGGGATCGGGTAAGGGTTAGGGTTAGGTTTCGGGTTAGGGTTAGGGGTTAGTGTTAGGGTTAGGGTTAGGGTTAGGGTTAGGGTTCGGATTAGGGTTAGGTTAGGGTTAGGGTTTGGGTTCGGTTTAGGGTTAGGGATAGGTTTAGGTTTAGGGTTCGGGTTAGGGTTAGTGTTCGGGTTAGGGTTAGGGTTAGGGTTCGGGTTAGGGTTAGGGTTCGGGTTAAGGTTCGGGTTAGGGTTATTGTTAGGGTTAGGGTTAGGGTTCGGGTTCGGGTTAGGGTGAGCGTTCGTGTAAGGGTTAGGGTTAAGGTTAGAGTTAGGGTTAGGGTTAGGGTTCGGATTAGGGTTAGGGTTAGGGTTAGGTTTAGGGTTAGTTTTCGGATTAGGTTTAGGTTAGGGTTCTGGTTAGGGTTTGGGTTCGGGTTAGGGTTAGGGTTCGGGTTAGGGTTAGGGTTCAGTTTAGGGGTTAGGGTTAGGGTTCGGTTTCGGGTTAGGTTTAGGTTTAGGGTTAGGGTTAGGGTTAGGCTTAGGGTTCGGTTAGGGTCAGGGTTAGTGTTAGGGTTAGTGTTGAGGTTAGGGTTAGGGTTAGGTTTAGGGTTAGGGTTCGGATTAGGGTTAGGTTAGGGTTAGGGTTCGGGTTAGGGTTAGGATTAGGGTTAGAGTTAGGGTTAGGGGTAGGGTTCGGGTTAGGGTTAGGGTTAGGGTTAGGATTAGGGTTCGGGTTAGGGTTAGAGTTCGGGTTCGGGTTAGGTTTTGGGTTCCGTTTAGGGTTAGGGGTTAGTGTTCAGGTTAGGGTTAGGGTTAGGTTTCGGGTTAGGGTTCGGGTTAGGGTTAGGGTTAGGGTTCGGGTTAGGGTTCGGGTTACGGTTAGGGTTCGGGTTAGGGTTAGGGTTCGGGTACGGGTTAGGTTTAGGTTTCGGATTAGGGTTAGGGTTAGGGTTCGGGTTCGGGTTAGGGTTAGGGTTCGGTTTAGGGTTAGGGTTAGGGTTCGGGTTAGGGTTAGGTTTAGGGTTCGGGTTAGGGTTAGGGTTAGGGTTAGGTTTAGGGTTCGTGTTAGGGTTCGGGTTAGGGGTCGGGTTAGGGTTAGATTTAGGGTTCGGTTTAGGGTTAGGGTTAGGGTTAGGGTTCGGGTTAGTATTAGGGTTCGGGTTAGGGTTAGGGTTAGGTTTCGGGTTCGGGTTAGGGTTAGGGTTGGGGTTCGGGTTAGGGTTCGGGTTAGGTTTCGGGTTAGGGTTAGGGTTAGGGTGAGGTTTCGGGTTCGGGGTTAGGGTTAGGGTTAGGTTTCGGGTTAGGGTTCGGGTTAGGGTTAGGATTCGGGTAAAGGGATAGGGTTCGGGTTCGTGTTAGGGTTAGGGTTAGGGTTCCGGTTAAGGTTAGGGTTCGGGTTCGGGTTCGGGTCGGGTTAGGGTTAGGGTTAGGTTTCGGGTTAGGTTTCGGGTTAGGGTTAGGGTTAGGGTTCGGGTTAGGGTTAGGGTTAGTGTTAGGGTTAGGGTTCGGGTTAGGGTTAGGTTTCGGGTTAGGGTTAGGGTTCGGGTTAGGGTTCGGGTTAGGGTTCGGTTAGGGTTAGGGGTTAGTGTTAGGGTTCGGGTTCGGGTTAGGGTTAGGTTTAGGGTTAGGGTTCGGGTTAGGGTTAGGGTTCGGGTTAGGGTTAGTGTTCGGGTTAGGGTTAGGGTTCGGTTTAGGGGTTAGGTTTAGGGTTCGGTTTCGGGTTAGGTTTAGGGTTAGGGTTAGGTTTAGCGTTAGTGTTCGGGTTAGGGTTAGGGTTAGTGTTAGGGTTAGGGTTGAGGTTAGGGTTAGGGTTAGGTTTAGGGTTAGGGTTCGGATTAGGGTTAGGTTACGGTTAGGTTTAGTATTCGGGTTAGGGTTCGGGTTAGGGTTCGAGTTAGGATTAGGGTTCGGGTTAGGGTTAGGATTAGGGTTAGAGTTAGGGTTAGGGTTAGGGTTCGGGTTAGGGTTAGGGTAGGGTTAGGATTAGGGTTCGGGTTAGGGTTAGAGTTCGGGTTTGGGTTAGGGTTCTGGTTCGGGTTAGGGTTAGGGGTTAGTGTTCAGGTTAGGGTTAGGGTTAGGTTTCGGGTTAGGGTTCGGGTTAGGGTTAGGGTTAGGGTTCGGGTTAGGATTCGGGTTACGGTTAGGGTTCGGGTTAGGGTTAGGGTTAGGGTTCGGGTTAGGTTTAGGTTTCGGGTTAGGGTTAGGGTTAGGGATCGGGTTCGGATTAGGGTTAGGGTTCGGTTTAGGGTTAGGGTTAGGGTTCGGGTTAGGGTAAGGGTTCGGGTTAGGGTTTGGTTTATGGTTCGGGTTAGGGTTAGAGTTAGGTTTAGGGTTCGTGTTAGGGTTCGGGTTAGGG
>JAVLSZ010000068.1:340000-345000 GCA_032313775.1 Urocyon cinereoargenteus
GGTTAGTGCTCAGGTTAGGGTTAGGGTTAGGTTTCGGGTTAGGGTTCGGGTTAGGGTTAGGGTTAGGGTTCGGGTTAGGGTTCGGGTTACGGTTAGGGCTCGGGTTAGGGTTAGGGTTAGGGTTCGGGTTAGGTTTAGGTTTTGGATTAGGGTTAGGGTTAGGGTTCGGTTTCGGGTTAGGGTTAGGGTTCGGTTTAGGGTTAGGGTTAGGGTTCAGGTTAGGGTTAGGGTTCGGGTTAGGGTTAGGTTTAGGGTTCGGGTTAGGGTTAGGGTTAGGTTTAGGGTTCGTGTTAGGGTTCGGGTTAGGAGTCGGGTTAGGGTTAGATTTAGGGTTCGGGTTAGGGTTAGGGTTAGGGTTAGGGTTCGGGTTAGGGTTAGGGTTCGGGTTCGGGTTAGGGTTACGGTTCGGGTTCGGGTTAGGGTTAGGTTTGGGGTTCGGGTTAGGGTTAGGTTTAGGGGTCGTGTTAGGGTTTCGGTTCGTGTTAGGGTTAGTGTTAGGGTTCGGGTTAGGGTTCGGGTTCCGGTTCGGGATAGGGTTAGGGTTCGTGTTAGGGTTTCGGTTCGGGTTAGGGTTAGTGTTAGGGTTCGGGTTAGGGTTCGGGTTCGGGTTCGGGATAGGGTTAGGGTTCGGGTTAGGGTTAGGGTTCGGGTTCGGTTTAGGGTTAGGGTTAGGGTTAGGGTTAGGTTTAGGGTTCGGGTTCGGGTTAGGGTTAGGGATTAGTGTTCGGGTTCGGGTTAGGGTTACGGTTAGGTTTCGGGTTAGGGTTAGGGGTTAGTGTTAGGGTTAGGGTTAGGGTTAGGGTTAGGGTTAGGGTTCGGATTAGGGTTAGGTTAGGGTTAGGGTTAGGGTTCGGGTTAGTGTTAGGGTTAGGGTTGGGTTTAGGGTTAGGTTTAGGGTTAGGGGTTAGTGTTAGGGTTAGGGTTAGGGTTAGGTTTAGGGTTAGTTTTCGGATTAGGGTTAGGTTAGGGTTCGGGTTAGGGTTAGGGTTCGGTTTAGGGTTAGGGTTCGGGTTAGGGATAGGGTTCGGGTTAGGGGTTAGCGTTAGGGTTCGGGTTCGGGTTAGGTTTAGGGTTAGGGTTAGGGTTAGGTTTAGGGTTAGGGTTCGGGTTAGGGTTAGGATTAGTGTTGGGTTAGGGTTCGGTTTAGGGTTAGTGTTCGGGTTAGGTTTAGGGTTAGGTTTAGGGTTCGGGTTAGGGTTATGGTTCGGGTTAAGGTTCGGGTAAGGGTTCGGGTTAGGGTTTGGGTTAGGCTTAGGGTTCGGGTACGTGTTAGGGTTAGGGTTCGGGTTAGGGGTAGTGTTAGGGTTAGTGTTTGGGTTCGGATTAGGGTTAGGGTTAGGGTTCGGGTTAGGGTTCGGGTTCGGGTTAGGGTTAGGGTTAGGGTTCGGGTTAGGGTTAGGGTTAGGGTTCGGGTTAGGTTTAGTGTTAGGGTTCGGGTTAGGGTTAGGGTTAGGGTTCGTGTTAATGTTAGGGTTAGGGTTAGGGTTAGGGTTCGTGTTAGGGTTCGGGTTAGGGTTAGGGTTAGGGTTAGGGTTCGGATTAGGTTTAGGGTTAGGGTTCGGGTTAGGGTTCGGGTTCGGGTTAGGTTTAGGGTTCGGGTTAGGTTTCGGGTTAGGGTTAGGGTTCGGGTTAGGGTTAGGTTTAGGGTTAGAGTTAGGGTTGGTGTTAGGGTGTGGGTTTGGGTTAGGGTTAGGGGTTAGTTTTCAGGTTAGGGTTAGTGTTAGGGTTCGGGTTAGGGTTTGGTTTAGGGTTAGGGTTAGGTTTCGGGTTAGGGTTAGGGTTAAGGTTAGGGTTAGGTTTCGGGTTACGGTTAGGGTTTGGGTTAGGGTTAGGGTTAGGGTTCGGGTTAGGGTTAGGGTTAGGGTTCGGGTTAGGGTTAGGGTTCGGGTTACGGTTAGGGTTAGGTTTCGGGTTAGTGTTCGGGTTAGGTTTAGGGTTAGGGTTCCGGTTAGGTTTAGGTTTGGGGTTAGGTTTAGGGTTAGGGTTAGGTTTCGGGTTCGGGTTAGGGTTAGGGGTTAGTGTTCAGGTTAGGGTTAGGTTTACGGTTCGGGTTAGGGTTTGGTTTAGGGTTAGGTTTAGGGTTCGGGTTAGGGTTAGGATTAGGGTTAGGGTTAGTGTTCGGGTTACGGTTAGGGTTTGGGTTAGATTTAGGGTTAGGGTTCGGGTAAGGTTTAGGTTTCGGGTTAGGGTTAGGGTTAGGGTTAGTGTTCGTGTTAGGGTTAGGGTTCGGGTTAGGGTTAGGGTTGGGGTTAGGGTTCGGATTAGGGTTAGGTTAGGGTTCGGGTTAGGGATAGGATTCGGGTTAGGGTTAGGTTTAGGGATAGGGTTAGGTTTCGGGGTGAGGGTTAGGTTTAGGGTTAGGGTTAGTGTTAGGATTAGGGTTGGGGTTAGGGTTAGGGTTAGGGTTAGGGTTAGGTTTCGGGTTCGGTTTAGGGTTAGGGTTCAGGTTAGGGTTAGGTTTAGGGTTAGGGTTAGGGTTAGGGATCGGGTTCGGGTTAGGATTAGGGTGCGGTTTAGGTTTAAGGTTAGGGTTAGGGTTCGGTTTCGGTTTCGGGTTAGGGTTAGGGTTCGTGTTAGGGTTTGGGTTCGGGTTAGGTTTAGGGTTAGGGTTTGGGTTCGGGTTAGGGTTAGGGTTCGGGTTCGGGTTAGGGTTAGTGTTAGGGTTAGGTTTAGGGTTCGGGTTCGGGTTAGGGTTAGGGGTTAGGGTTCGGGATCGGGTAAGGGTTAGGGTTAGGTTTCGGGTTAGGGTTAGGGGTTAGTGTTAGGGTTAGGGTTAGGGTTAGGGTTAGGGTTAGGGTTCGGATTAGGGTTAGGTTAGGGTTAGGGTTTGGGTTCGGTTTAGGGTTAGGGATAGGTTTAGGTTTAGGGTTCGGGTTAGGGTTAGTGTTCGGGTTAGGGTTAGGGTTAGGGTTCGGGTTAGGGTTAGGGTTCGGGTTAAGGTTCGGGTTAGGGTTATTGTTAGGGTTAGGGTTAGGGTTCGGGTTCGGGTTAGGGTGAGCGTTCGTGTAAGGGTTAGGGTTAAGGTTAGAGTTAGGGTTAGGGTTAGGGTTCGGATTAGGGTTAGGGTTAGGGTTAGGTTTAGGGTTAGTTTTCGGATTAGGTTTAGGTTAGGGTTCTGGTTAGGGTTTGGGTTCGGGTTAGGGTTAGGGTTCGGGTTAGGGTTAGGGTTCAGTTTAGGGGTTAGGGTTAGGGTTCGGTTTCGGGTTAGGTTTAGGTTTAGGGTTAGGGTTAGGGTTAGGCTTAGGGTTCGGTTAGGGTCAGGGTTAGTGTTAGGGTTAGTGTTGAGGTTAGGGTTAGGGTTAGGTTTAGGGTTAGGGTTCGGATTAGGGTTAGGTTAGGGTTAGGGTTCGGGTTAGGGTTAGGATTAGGGTTAGAGTTAGGGTTAGGGGTAGGGTTCGGGTTAGGGTTAGGGTTAGGGTTAGGATTAGGGTTCGGGTTAGGGTTAGAGTTCGGGTTCGGGTTAGGTTTTGGGTTCCGTTTAGGGTTAGGGGTTAGTGTTCAGGTTAGGGTTAGGGTTAGGTTTCGGGTTAGGGTTCGGGTTAGGGTTAGGGTTAGGGTTCGGGTTAGGGTTCGGGTTACGGTTAGGGTTCGGGTTAGGGTTAGGGTTCGGGTACGGGTTTAGGTTTCGGATTAGGGTTAGGGTTAGGGTTCGGGTTCGGGTTAGGGTTAGGGTTCGGTTTAGGGTTAGGGTTAGGGTTCGGGTTAGGGTTAGGTTTAGGGTTCGGTTAGGGTTAGGGTTAGGTTTAGGGTTCCGTGTTAGGGTTCGGGTTAGGGGTCGGGTTAGGGTTAGATTTAGGGTTCGGTTTAGGGTTAGGGTTAGGGTTAGGGTTCGGGTTAGTGTTAGGGTTCGGGTTAGGGTTAGGGTTAGGTTTCGGGTTCGGGTTAGGGTTAGGGTTGGGGTTCGGGTTAGGGTTCGGGTTAGGTTTCGGGTTAGGGTTAGGGTTAGGGTGAGGTTTCGGGTTCGGGGTTAGGGTTAGGGTTAGGTTTCGGGTTAGGGTTCGGGTTAGGGTTAGGATTCGGGTAAAGGGATAGGGTTCGGGTTCGTGTTAGGTTAGGGTTAGGGTTCCGGTTAAGGTTAGGGTTCGGGTTCGGGTTCGGGTCGGGTTAGGGTTAGGGTTAGGTTTCGGGTTAGGTTTTCGGGTTAGGGTTAGGGTTATGGTTCGGGTTAGGGTTAGGGTTAGTGTTAGGGTTAGGGTTCGGGTTAGGGTTAGGTTTCGGGTTAGGGTTAGGGTTCGGGTTAGGGTTCGGGTTAGGGTTCGGTTAGGGTTAGGGGTTAGTGTTAGGGTTCGGGTTCGGGTTAGGGTTAGGTTTAGGGTTAGGGTTCGGGTTAGGGTTAGGGTTCGGGTTAGGGTTAGTGTTCGGGTTAGGGGTTAGGGTTCGGTTTAGGGGTTAGGTTTAGGGTTCGGTTTCGGGTTAGGTTTAGGGTTAGGGTTAGGTTTAGCGTTAGTGTTCGGGTTAGGGTTAGGGTTAGTGTTAGGGTTAGGGTTGAGGTTAGGGTTAGGTTAGGTTTAGGGTTAGGGTTCGGATTAGGGTTAGGTTACGGTTAGGTTTAGTATTCGGGTTAGGGTTCGGGTTAGGGTTCGAGTTAGGATTAGGGTTCGGGTTAGGGTTAGGATTAGGGTTAGAGTTAGGGTTAGGGTTAGGGTTCGGGTTAGGGTTAGGGTAGGGTTAGGATTAGGGTTCGGGTTAGGGTTAGAGTTCGGGTTTGGGTTAGGGTTCTGGTTCGGGTTAGGGTTAGGGGTTAGTGTTCAGGTTAGGGTTAGGGTTAGGTTTCGGGTTAGGGTTCGGGTTAGGGTTAGGGTTAGGGTTCGGGTTAGGATTCGGGTTACGGTTAGGGTTCGGGTTAGTTAGGTAGGTTAGGGTTCGGGTTAGGTTTAGGTTTCGGGTTAGGGTTAGGGTTAGGGATCGGGTTCGGATTAGGGTTAGGGTTCGGTTTAGGGTTAGGGTTAGGGTTCGGGTTAGGGTAAGGGTTCGGGTTAGGGTTTGGTTTATGGTTCGGG
>JAVLSZ010000068.1:350000-357500 GCA_032313775.1 Urocyon cinereoargenteus
TAGAGTTCGGGTTCGGGTTAGGTTTCGGGTTCGGGTTAGGGTTAGGGGTTAGTGCTCAGGTTAGGGTTAGGGTTAGGTTTCGGGTTAGGGTTCGGGTTAGGGTTAGGGTTAGGGTTCGGGTTAGGGTTCGGGTTACGGTTAGGGCTCGAGTTAGGGTTAGGGTTAGGGTTCGGGTTAGGTTTAGGTTTTGGATTAGGGTTAGGGTTAGGGTTCGGTTTCGGGTTAGGGTTAGGGTTCGGTTTAGGGTTAGGGTTAGGGTTCAGGTTAGGGTTAGGGTTCGGGTTAGGGTTAGGTTTATGGTTCGGGTTAGGGTTAGGGTTAGGTTTAGGGTTCGTGTTAGGGTTCGGGTTAGGAGTCGGGTTAGGGTTAGATTTAGGGTTCGGGTTAGGGTTAGGGTTAGGGTTAGGGTTCGGGTTAGGGTTAGGGTTCGGGTTCGGGTTAGGGTTACGGTTCGGGTTCGGGTTAGGGTTAGGTTTGGGGTTCGGGTTAGGGTTAGGTTTAGGGGTCGTGTTAGGGTTTCGGTTCGTGTTAGGGTTAGTGTTAGGGTTCGGGTTAGGGTTCGGGTTCCGGTTCGGGATAGGGTTAGGGTTCGTGTTAGGGTTTCGGTTCGGGTTAGGGTTAGTGTTAGGGTTCGGGTTAGGGTTCGGGTTCGGGTTCGGGATAGGGTTAGGGTTCGGGTTAGGGTTAGGGTTCGGGTTCGGTTTAGGGTTAGGGTTAGGGTTAGGGTTAGGTTTAGGGTTCGGGTTCGGGTTAGGGTTAGGGATTAGTGTTCGGGTTCGGGTTAGGGTTACGGTTAGGTTTCGGGTTAGGGTTAGGGGTTAGTGTTAGGGTTAGGGTTAGGGTTAGGGTTAGGGTTAGGGTTCGGATTAGGGTTAGGTTAGGGTTAGGGTTAGGGTTCGGGTTAGTGTTAGGGTTAGGGTTGGGTTTAGGGTTAGGTTTAGGGTTAGGGGTTAGTGTTAGGGTTAGGGTTAGGGTTAGGTTTAGGGTTAGTTTTCGGATTAGGGTTAGGTTAGGGTTCGGGTTAGGGTTAGGGTTCGGTTTAGGGTTAGGGTTCGGGTTAGGGATAGGGTTCGGGTTAGGGGTTAGCGTTAGGATTCGGGTTCGGGTTAGGTTTAGGGTTAGGGTTAGGGTTAGGTTTAGGGTTAGGGTTCGGGTTAGGGTTAGGATTAGTGTTGGGTTAGGGTTCGGTTTAGGGTTAGTGTTCGGGTTAGGTTTAGGGTTAGGTTTAGGGTTCGGGTTAGGGTTATGGTTCGGGTTAAGGTTCGGGTAAGGGTTCGGGTTAGGGTTTGGGTTAGGCTTAGGGTTCGGGTACGTGTTAGGGTTAGGGTTCGGGTTAGGGGTAGTGTTAGGGTTAGTGTTTGGGTTCGGATTAGGGTTAGGGTTAGGGTTCGGGTTAGGGTTCGGGTTCGGGTTAGGGTTAGGGTTAGGGTTCGGGTTAGGGTTAGGGTTAGGGTTCGGGTTAGGTTTAGTGTTAGGGTTCGGGTTAGGGTTAGGGTTAGGGTTCGTGTTAATGTTAGGGTTAGGGTTAGGGTTAGGGTTCGTGTTAGGGTTCGGGTTAGGGTTAGGGTTAGGGTTAGGGTTCGGATTAGGTTTAGGGTTAGGGTTCGGGTTAGGGTTCGGGTTCGGGTTAGGTTTAGGGTTCGGGTTAGGTTTCGGGTTAGGGTTAGGGTTCGGGTTAGGGTTAGGTTTAGGGTTAGAGTTAGGGTTGGTGTTAGGGTGTGGGTTTGGGTTAGGGTTAGGGGTTAGTTTTCAGGTTAGGGTTAGTGTTAGGGTTCGGGTTAGGGTTAGGATTAGGGTTAGAGTTAGGGTTAGGGGTAGGGTTCGGGTTAGGGTTAGGGTTAGGGTTAGGATTAGGGTTCGGGTTAGGGTTAGAGTTCGGGTTCGGGTTAGGTTTTGGGTTCCGTTTAGGGTTAGGGGTTAGTGTTCAGGTTAGGGTTAGGGTTAGGTTTCGGGTTAGGGTTCGGGTTAGGGTTAGGGTTAGGGTTCGGGTTAGGGTTCGGGTTACGGTTAGGGTTCGGGTTAGGGTTAGGGTTCGGGTACGGGTTAGGTTTAGGTTTCGGATTAGGGTTAGGGTTAGGGTTCGGGTTCGGGTTAGGGTTAGGGTTCGGTTTAGGGTTAGGGTTAGGGTTCGGGTTAGGGTTAGGTTTAGGGTTCGGGTTAGGGTTAGGGTTAGGGTTAGGTTTAGGGTTCGTGTTAGGGTTCGGGTTAGGGGTCGGGTTAGGGTTAGATTTAGGGTTCGGTTTAGGGTTAGGGTTAGGGTTAGGGTTCGGGTTAGTGTTAGGGTTCGGGTTAGGGTTAGGGTTAGGTTTCGGGTTCGGGTTAGGGTTAGGGTTGGGGTTCGGGTTAGGGTTCGGGTTAGGTTTCGGGTTAGGGTTAGGGTTAGGGTGAGGTTTCGGGTTCGGGGTTAGGGTTAGGGTTAGGTTTCGGGTTAGGGTTCGGGTTAGGGTTAGGATTCGGGTAAAGGGATAGGGTTCGGGTTCGTGTTAGGGTTAGGGTTAGGGTTCCGGTTAAGGTTAGGGTTCGGGTTCGGGTTCGGGTCGGGTTAGGGTTAGGGTTAGGTTTCGGGTTAGGTTTCGGGTTAGGGTTAGGGTTAGGGTTCGGGTTAGGGTTAGGGTTAGTGTTAGGGTTAGGGTTCGGGTTAGGGTTAGGTTTCGGGTTAGGGTTAGGGTTCGGGTTAGGGTTCGGGTTAGGGTTCGGTTAGGGTTAGGGGTTAGTGTTAGGGTTCGGGTTCGGGTTAGGGTTAGGTTTAGGGTTAGGGTTCGGGTTAGGGTTAGGGTTCGGGTTAGGGTTAGTGTTCGGGTTAGGGTTAGGGTTCGGTTTAGGGGTTAGGTTTAGGGTTCGGTTTCGGGTTAGGTTTAGGGTTAGGGTTAGGGTTAGCGTTAGTGTTCGGGTTAGGGTTAGGGTTAGTGTTAGGGTTAGGGTTGAGGTTAGGGTTAGGGTTAGGTTTAGGGTTAGGGTTCGGATTAGGGTTAGGTTACGGTTAGGTTTAGTATTCGGGTTAGGGTTCGGGTTAGGGTTCGAGTTAGGATTAGGGTTCGGGTTAGGGTTAGGATTAGGGTTAGAGTTAGGGTTAGGGTTAGGGTTCGGGTTAGGGTTAGGGTAGGGTTAGGATTAGGGTTCGGGTTAGGGTTAGAGTTCGGGTTTGGGTTAGGGTTCTGGTTCGGGTTAGGGTTAGGGGTTAGTGTTCAGGTTAGGGTTAGGGTTAGGTTTCGGGTTAGGGTTCGGGTTAGGGTTAGGGTTAGGGTTCGGGTTAGGATTCGGGTTACGGTTAGGGTTCGGGTTAGGGTTAGGGTTAGGGTTCGGGTTAGGTTTAGGTTTCGGGTTAGGGTTAGGGTTAGGGATCGGGTTCGGATTAGGGTTAGGGTTCGGTTTAGGGTTAGGGTTAGGGTTCGGGTTAGGGTAAGGGTTCGGGTTAGGGTTTGGTTTATGGTTCGGGTTAGGGTTAGAGTTAGGTTTAGGGTTCGTGTTAGGGTTCGGGTTAGGGGTCGGGTTAGGTTTAGGTTTAGGTTTCGGGTTAGGGTTAGGGTTAGGGTTAGCGTTCGGGTTAGGGTTAGGGTTCGGGTTAGGGTTAGGGTTAGGGTTCGGGTTCGGGTTAGGGTTAGGGTTCGGGTTCGGGTTAGGTTTCGGGTTAGGGTTAGGGTTAGGTTGAGGTTTCGGGGTCGGGGTTAGGGTTAGGGTTAGGTTTCGGGTTAGGGTTCGGGTTAGGGTTAGGATTCGGGTAAAGGGATAGGGTTCGGGTTCGTGTTAGGTTTAGGGTTAGGGTTCCGGTTAGGGTTAGGGTTCGGGTTCGGGTTCGGGTTAGGGTTAGGGTTAGGGTTAGGTTTCGGGTTAGGTTTCGGGTTAGGGTTAGGGTTAGGGTTCGGGTTAGGGTTAGGGTTTGGGTTCGGTTAGGGTTCGGGTTAGGGTTAGGTTTCGGGTTAGGGTTAGGGTTCGGGTTAGGGTTCGGGTTAGGGTTCGGGTTAGGGTTAGGGTTCGGGTTAGTGTTAGGGTTAGCGTTCGGTTTAGGGTTCGGGTTAGGGTTAGGTTTAGGGTTAGGGTTCGGGTTAGGGTTAGGGTTATTGTTAGCGTTCGGGTTAGGGTTAGGTTTCGGGTTCGGGTGAGGGTTAGGGTTAGGGTTAGGGTTAGGGTTAGGGTTAGGGTTCGGATTAGGGTTAGGGTTAGGTTTCGGGTTAGGGTTCGGGTTTGGGTTAGGGTTAGGGTTAGGGTTAGGTTTTGGGTTAGGGTTAGTGTTCGGGTTCCAGTTAGGGTTAGGGTTAGGGTTAGGGTCGGGTTAGCGTTAGGGTTCGGTTTAGGGTTAAGGTTAGGGTTAGGGTTGGGGTTAGGGTTAGGGTTAGGGTTAGGGTTAGGCTTCGGGTTAGGGTTAGTGTTAGGGTTAGGGTTGGGGTTAGGTTTAGGGTTAGGATTAGGGGTTAGTGTTAGGGTTAGGGTGAGGGTTAGGGTTAGGGTTAGGGTTCGGATTAGGGTTAGGTTAGGGTTCGGGTTAGGGTTAGGGTTCGGGTTAGGGTTAGGGTTCGGGTTAGGGTTAGGTTTTGGGTTAGGGGTTAGTGTTAGGGTTCGGGATCGGGTTAGGGTTTGGTTTAGGGTTAGGGTTAGGGTTAGGGTTAGGGTTCGGGTTAGGGTTAGGGTTAGTGTTAGGGTTAGTGTTGGGGTTAGGGTTAGGGTTAGGGTTAGGGTTAGGGTTAGGGTTAGGATTCGGGTTCGGGTTAGGGTTAGGGTTCGGGTTAGGGTTAGGTTTAGGGTTAGGGTTAGTGTTAGGGTTCGGGTTCGGGTTAGGGTTTGGGTGCGGGTTATGTTTAGGGTTAGGGTTAGGGTTCGGGTTCGAGTTAGGGTTAGGGTTAGGGTTCGGGTTAGGGTTAGGGTTATTGTTAGGGTTCGGGTTAGGGTTAGGTTTCGGGTTCGGGTGAGGGTTAGGTTTAGTGTTAGGGTTAGGGTTAGGGTTCGGATTAGGGTTACGGTTAGGTTTCGGGGTAGGGTTCGGGTTAGGTTTAGGGTTAGGGTTAGGGTTAGGGTTTGGGTTAGGGTTAGGGTTCGGGTTCCGGTTAGGATTAGGGTAGGGTTAGGGTCGGGTTAGGGTTAGGGTTCGGGTTAGGGATAGGGTTAGGGTTAGGGTTGGGGTTGAGGTTAGGGTTAGGGTTAGGGTTAGGGTTAGGGTTAGGGTTCGGGTTAGGGTTAGTGTTAGGGTTAGGGTTGGGGTTAGGTTTAGGGTTAGGATTAGGGGTTAGTGTTAGGGTTAGAGTGAGGGTTAGAGTTAGGGTTAGGGTTCGGATTACGGTTAGGTTAGGGTTCGGGTTAGGGTTAGGGTTCGGGTTAGGGGTTAGTTTTAGGGTTCGGGTTCGGGTTAGGGTTAGGTTTAGGGTTAGGTTTAGGGTTAGGGTTAGCGTTAGGGTTCGGGTTAGGGTTAGGGTTAGTGTTAGGGTTAGCGTTGGGGTTAGGGGTAGGGTTAGGGTTAGGTTTCGGGTTCGGGTTAGGGTTAGGGTTCGGGTTAGGGTGAGGTTTAGGGTTAGGGTTAGGGTTAGGGTTCGCTTTCGGGTTAGGGTGCGGGTTAGGTTTAGGGTTAGTGTTAGCGTTCGGGTTCAGGTTAGGGTTAGGTTTCGTGTTAGGGTTCCGTTTCGGGTTAGGGTTAGTTTTAGGGTTGGGGTTAGGGTTCGGGTTCGGGTTCGGGTTAGGGTTAGGGTTCGGGTTAGGGTTAGGTTTAGGGTTCGGGTTAGGGTTAGGGTTAGGGTTAGGGTTCGGGTTAGGGTTAGGGTTCGTGTTAGGTTTAGAGTTGGGGTTAGGGTTCGGATTAGGGTTAGGTTAGGGTTCGGGTTAGGGTTAGGGTTAGGGTTCGGTTTATGGTTAGGGGTAGTGTTAGGGTTAGGGTTGGGGTTAGGGTTAGTGTTAGGGTTAGGGTTAGGGTTAGGGTTAGGTTTCGGGTTCGGTTTAGGTTTAGGGTTCGGGTTAGTGTTAGGTTTAGGGTTAGGGTTAGTGTTAGGGTTCGGGTTCGGGTTAGGGTTAGGGTGCGGTTTATGTTTAGGGTTAGGGTTAGGGTTCGGGTTCGGGTTAGGGTTAGGGTTAGGGTTCGGGTTAGGGTTAGGGTTCGGGTTCGGGTTAGGGTTAGGGTTAGGGTTAGGTTTAGGGTTCGGGTTCGGGTTAGGGTTAGGGGTTAGGTTTCGTGATCTGGTAAGGGTGAGGGTTAGGTTTCGGGTTAGGGTTAGGGGTTAGTGTTAGGGTTAGGGTTAGGGTTAGGGTTAGGGTTCGGATTAGTGTTAGGTTAGGGTTAGGGTTAGGGTTCGGTTTAGGGTTAGGGTTAGGTTTAGGGTTAGGGTTCGGGTTAGGGTTAGTGTTCGGGTTAGGGTTCGGGTTAGGGTTAGGGTTCGGGTTAGGGTTAGTGTTCGGGTTAAGGTTCGGGTTAGGTATAGTGTTAGGGTTAGGGTTAGGGTTCGGGTTCGGGTTAGGGTTAGCGTTCGTGTAAGGGTTAGGGTTAGGGTTAGAGTTAGCGTTAGGGTTAGGGTTCGGATTAGGGTTAGGGTTAGGGTTAGGGTTAGGGTTAGTTTTCGGATTAGGTTTAGGTTAGGGTTCTGGTTAGGGTTAGGGTTCGGGTTAGGGTTAGGGTTCGGGTTAGGGTTAGGGTTCGGGTTAGGGGTTAGGGTTAGGGTTAGGGTTAGGGTTCGGGTTAGGGTTAGGGTTAGTGTTAGGGTTAGGGTTGAGGTTAGGGTTAGGGTTAGGTTTAGGGTTAGGGTTCGGATTAGGGTTAGGTTAGGGTTAGGTTTAGTATTCGGGTTAGGGTTCGGGTTAGGGTTCGGGTTAGGGTTAGGGTTCGGGTTAGGGTTAGGATTAGGGTTAGAGTTAGGGTTAGGGTTAGGGTTCGGGTTGGTTAGGGTTAGGGTTAGGATTAGGGTTAGGGTTCGGGTTAGGTTTAGGGTTCGGGTTAGGGTTAGGTTTAGGGTTCGGGTTAGGGTTCGGGTAAGGGTTAGGTTTAGGGTTCGTGTTAGGGTTCAGGTTAGGGGTCGGGTTAGGGTTAGATTTATGGTTCGGGTTAGGGTTAGGGTTAGGGTTAGGGTTCGGGTTAGGGTTAGGGTTCGGGTTATGGTTAGGGTTAGGGTTCGGGTTAGGGTTAGGGTTAGGGTTGGGGTTCGGGTTAGGGTTCGGTTTAGGTTTCGGGTTAGGGTTAGGGTTAGGGTGAGGTTTCGGGTTCGGTGTTAGGGTTAGGGTTTGGTTTCGGGTTAGGGTTCGGGTTAGGGTTAGGATTCGGGTAAAGGGATAGGGTTCGGGTTCGTGGTAGGGTTAGGGTTAGGGTTCCGGTTAGGGTTAGGGTTCGGGTTCGGGTTCGGTTTAGGGTTAGCGTTAGGGTTAGGTTTCGGGTTAGGTTTCGGGTTAGGCTTAGGTTTAGGGTTAGGGTTAGGTTTAGGGATCGGGTTCGGGTTAGGGTTAGGGTGCGGGTTAGGTTTAAGGTTAGGGTTAGTGTTCGGGTTCGGGTTAGGGTTAGGGTTCGTGTAAGGGTTTGGGATCGGGTTAGGTTTA
>JAVLSZ010000068.1:360000-362500 GCA_032313775.1 Urocyon cinereoargenteus
TAGGTTTAGGGTTCGGATTAGGTTTAGGGTTAGGGTTCGGGTTAGGGTTCGGGTTCGGGTTAGGTTTAGGGTTCGGGTTAGGTTTCGGGTTAGGGTTAGGGTTCGGGTTAGGGTTAGGTTTAGGGTTAGAGTTAGGGTTGGTGTTAGGGTGTGGGTTTGGGTTAGGGTTAGGGGTTAGTTTTCAGGTTAGGGTTAGTGTTAGGGTTCGGGTTAGGGTTTGGTTTAGGGTTAGGGTTAGGTTTCGGGTTAGGGTTAGGGTTAAGGTTAGGGTTAGGTTTCGGGTTACGGTTAGGGTTTGGGTTAGGGTTAGGGTTAGGGTTCGGGTTAGGGTTAGGGTTAGGGTTCGGGTTAGGGTTAGGGTTCGGGTTACGGTTAGGGTTAGGTTTCGGGTTAGTGTTCGGGTTAGGTTTAGGGTTAGGGTTCCGGTTAGGTTTAGGTTTGGGGTTAGGTTTAGGGTTAGGGTTAGGTTTCGGGTTCGGGTTAGGGTTAGGGGTTAGTGTTCAGGTTAGGGTTAGGTTTACGGTTCGGGTTAGGGTTTGGTTTAGGGTTAGGTTTAGGGTTCGGGTTAGGGTTAGGATTAGGGTTAGGGTTAGTGTTCGGGTTACGGTTAGGGTTTGGGTTAGATTTAGGGTTAGGGTTCGGGTAAGGTTTAGGTTTCGGGTTAGGGTTAGGGTTAGGGTTAGTGTTCGTGTTAGGGTTAGGGTTCGGGTTAGGGTTAGGGTTGGGGTTAGGGTTCGGATTAGGGTTAGGTTAGGGTTCGGGTTAGGGATAGGATTCGGGTTAGGGTTAGGTTTAGGGATAGGGTTAGGTTTCGGGGTGAGGGTTAGGTTTAGGGTTAGGGTTAGTGTTAGGATTAGGGTTGGGGTTAGGGTTAGGGTTAGGGTTAGGGTTAGGTTTCGGGTTCGGTTTAGGGTTAGGGTTCAGGTTAGGGTTAGGTTTAGGGTTAGGGTTAGGGTTAGGGATCGGGTTCGGGTTAGGATTAGGGTGCGGTTTAGGTTTAAGGTTAGGGTTAGGGTTCGGTTTCGGTTTCGGGTTAGGGTTAGGGTTCGTGTTAGGGTTTGGGTTCGGGTTAGGTTTAGGGTTAGGGTTTGGGTTCGGGTTAGGGTTAGGGTTCGGGTTCGGGTTAGGGTTAGTGTTAGGGTTAGGTTTAGGGTTCGGGTTCGGGTTAGGGTTAGGGGTTAGGGTTCGGGATCGGGTAAGGGTTAGGGTTAGGTTTCGGGTTAGGGTTAGGGGTTAGTGTTAGGGTTAGGGTTAGGGTTAGGGTTAGGGTTAGGGTTCGGATTAGGGTTAGGTTAGGGTTAGGGTTTGGGTTCGGTTTAGGGTTAGGGATAGGTTTAGGTTTAGGGTTCGGGTTAGGGTTAGTGTTCGGGTTAGGGTTAGGGTTAGGGTTCGGGTTAGGGTTAGGGTTCGGGTTAAGGTTCGGGTTAGGGTTATTGTTAGGGTTAGGGTTAGGGTTCGGGTTCGGGTTAGGGTGAGCGTTCGTGTAAGGGTTAGGGTTAAGGTTAGAGTTAGGGTTAGGGTTAGGGTTCGGATTAGGGTTAGGGTTAGGGTTAGGTTTAGGGTTAGTTTTCGGATTAGGTTTAGGTTAGGGTTCTGGTTAGGGTTTGGGTTCGGGTTAGGGTTAGGGTTCGGGTTAGGGTTAGGGTTCAGTTTAGGGGTTAGGGTTAGGGTTCGGTTTCGGGTTAGGTTTAGGTTTAGGGTTAGGGTTAGGGTTAGGCTTAGGGTTCGGTTAGGGTCAGGGTTAGTGTTAGGGTTAGTGTTGAGGTTAGGGTTAGGGTTAGGTTTAGGGTTAGGGTTCGGATTAGGGTTAGGTTAGGGTTAGGGTTCGGGTTAGGGTTAGGATTAGGGTTAGAGTTAGGGTTAGGGGTAGGGTTCGGGTTAGGGTTAGGGTTAGGGTTAGGATTAGGGTTCGGGTTAGGGTTAGAGTTCGGGTTCGGGTTAGGTTTTGGGTTCCGTTTAGGGTTAGGGGTTAGTGTTCAGGTTAGGGTTAGGGTTAGGTTTCGGGTTAGGGTTCGGGTTAGGGTTAGCGTTAGGGTTCGGGTTAGGGTTCGGGTTACGGTTAGGGTTCGGGTTAGGGTTAGGGTTCGGGTACGGGTTAGGTTTAGGTTTCGGATTAGGGTTAGGGTTAGGGTTCGGGTTCGGGTTAGGGTTAGGGTTCGGTTTAGGGTTAGGGTTAGGGTTCGGGTTAGGGTTAGGTTTAGGGTTCGGGTTAGGGTTAGGGTTAGGGTTAGGTTTAGGGTTCGTGTTAGGGTTCGGGTTAGGGGTCGGGTTAGGGTTAGATTTAGGGTTCGGTTTAGGGTTAGGGTTAGGGTTAGGGTTCGGGTTAGTGTTAGGGTTCGGGTTAGGGTTAGGGTTAGGTTTCGGGTTCGGGTTAGGGTTAGGGTTGGGGTTCGGGTTAGGGTTCGGGTTAGGTTTCGGGTTAGGGTTAGGGTTAGGGTGAGGTTTCGGGTTCGGGGTTAGGGTTAGGGTTAGGTTTCGGGTTAGGGTTCGGGTTAGGGTT
>JAVLSZ010000068.1:367500-370000 GCA_032313775.1 Urocyon cinereoargenteus
TAGGGTTGGGGTTAGGGTTAGGGTTAGGTTTAGGGTTAGGCTTCGGGTTAGGGTTAGTGTTAGGGTTAGGGTTGGGGTTAGGTTTAGGGTTAGGATTAGGGGTTAGTGTTAGGGTTAGGGTGAGTGTTAGGTTTAGGGTTAGGGTTCGGATTAGGGTTAGGTTAGGGTTCGGGTTAGGGTTAGGGTTCGGGTTAGGGTTAGGGCTCGGGTTAGGGTTAGGTTTTGGGTTAGGGGTTAGTGTTAGGGTTCGGGTTCGGGTTAGGGTTAGGTTTAGGGTTAGGGTTCGGGTTAGGGTTAGGGTTCGGGTTAGGGTTAGGGTTCGGGTTAGGGTTAGGGTTCGGTTTAGGGGTTAGGTTTAGGGTTCGGTTTCGGGTTAGGTTTAGGGTTAGGGTTAGGGTTAGCGTTAGTGTTCGGGTTAGGGTTAGGGTTAGTGTTAGGGTTAGGGTTGAGGTTAGGGTTAGGGTTAGGTTTAGGGTTAGGGTTCGGATTAGGGTTAGGTTACGGTTAGGTTTAGTATTCGGGTTAGGGTTCGGGTTAGGGTTCGAGTTAGGTTTAGGGTTCGGGTTAGGGTTAGGATTAGGGTTAGAGTTAGGGTTAGGGTTAGGGTTCGGGTTAGGGTTAGGGTAGGGTTAGGATTAGGGTTCGGGTTAGGGTTAGAGTTCGGGTTTGGGTTAGGGTTCTGGTTCGGGTTAGGGTTAGGGGTTAGTGTTCAGGTTAGGGTTAGGGTTAGGTTTCGGGTTAGGGTTCGGGTTAGGGTTAGGGTTAGGGTTCGGGTTAGGATTCGGGTTACGGTTAGGGTTCGGGTTAGGGTTAGGGTTAGGGTTCGGGTTAGGTTTAGGTTTCGGGTTAGGGTTAGGGTTAGGGATCAGGTTCGGATTAGGGTTAGGGTTCGGTTTAGGGTTAGGGTTAGGGTTCGGGTTAGGGTAAGGGTTCGGGTTAGGGTTTGGTTTAGGGTTCGGGTTAGGGTTAGGGTTAGGTTTAGGGTTCGTGTTAGGGTTCGGGTTAGGGGTCGGGTTAGGTTTAGGTTTAGGGTTCGGGTTAGGGTTAGGGTTAGGGTTAGTGTTCGGGTTAGGGTTAGGGTTCGGGTTAGGGTTAGGGTTAGGGTTCGGGTTCGGGTTAGGGTTAGGGTTCGGGTTCGGGTTAGGTTTCGGGTTAGGGTTAGGGTTAGGTTGAGGTTTCGGGGTCGGGGTTAGGGTTAGGGTTAGGTTTCGGGTTAGGGTTCGGGTTAGGGTTAGGATTCGGGTAAAGGGATAGGGTTCGGGTTCGTGTTAGGTTTAGGGTTAGGGTTCCGGTTAGGGTTAGGGTTCGGGTTCGGGTTCGGGTTAGGGTTAGGGTTAGGGTTAGGTTTCGGGTTAGGTTTCGGGTTAGGGTTAGGGTTAGGGTTCGGGTTAGGGTTAGGGTTTGGGTTCGGTTAGGGTTCGGGTTAGGGTTAGGTTTCGGGTTAGGGTTAGGGTTCGGGTTAGGGTTCGGGTTAGGGTTCGGGTTAGGGTTAGGGTTCGGGTTAGTGTTAGGGTTAGCGTTCGGTTTAGGGTTCGGGTTAGGGTTAGGTTTAGGGTTAGGGTTCGGGTTAGGGTTAGGGTTATTGTTAGCGTTCGGGTTAGGGTTAGGTTTCGGGTTCGGGTGAGGGTTAGGGTTAGGGTTAGGGTTAGGGTTAGGGTTAGGGTTCGGATTAGGGTTAGGGTTAGGTTTCGGGTTAGGGTTCGGGTTTGGGTTAGGGTTAGGGTTAGGGTTAGGTTTTGGGTTAGGGTTAGTGTTCGGGTTCCAGTTAGGGTTAGGGTTAGGGTTAGGGTCGGGTTAGCGTTAGGGTTCGGGTTAGGGTTAAGGTTAGGGTTAGGGTTGGGGTTAGGGTTAGGGTTAGGGGTAGGGTTAGGCTTCGGGTTAGGGTTAGTGTTAGGGTTAGGGTTGGGGTTAGGTTTAGGGTTAGGATTAGGGGTTAGTGTTAGGGTTAGGGTGAGGGTTAGGGTTAGGGTTAGGGTTCGGATTAGGGTTAGGTTAGGGTTCGGGTTAGGGTTAGGGTTCGGGTTAGGGTTAGGGTTCGGGTTAGGGTTAGGTTTTGGGTTAGGGGTTAGTGTTAGGGTTCGGGATCGGGTTAGGGTTTGGTTTAGGGTTAGGGTTAGGGTTAGGGTTAGGGTTCGGGTTAGGGTTAGGGTTAGTGTTAGGGTTAGTGTTGGGGTTAGGGTTAGGGTTAGGGTTAGGGTTAGGGTTAGGGTTAGGTTTCGGGTTCGGGTTAGGGTTCGGGTTAGGGTTAGGTTTAGGGTTAGGGTTAGTGTTAGGGTTCGGGTTCGGGTTAGGGTTTGGGTGCGGGTTATGTTTAGGGTTAGGGTTAGGGTTCGGGTTCGAGTTAGGGTTAGGGTTAGGGTTCGGGTTAGGGTTAGGGTTATTGTTAGGGTTCGGGTTAGGGTTAGGTTTCGGGTTCGGGTGAGGTTTAGGTTTAGTGTTAGGGTTAGGGTTAGGGTTCGGATTAGGGTTACGGTTAGGTTTCGGGGTAGGGTTCGGGTTA
>JAVLSZ010000068.1:382500-390000 GCA_032313775.1 Urocyon cinereoargenteus
GGGTTCGTGTTAGGGTTAGGTTTCGGGTTAGGGTTAGGGTTCGGGTTAGGGTTCGGGTTAGGGTTCGGGTTAGGGTTAGGGTTCGGGTTAGGGTTAGGGTTAGGGTTCGGGTTAGGGTTCGGGTTAGGGTTAGGGTTAGGGTTAGGGTTCGGTTTAGGGTTAGGGTTATTGTTAGGGTTCGGGTTAGGGTTAGTGTTAAAGTTTGGGTTACGGTTAGGGTTCCGGTTAGGGTTAGGGTTAGGGTTCGGGTTAGGGTTAGGGTTAGGTTTCAGGTTAGGGTTAGGTTTCGGGTTTGGAATAGGGTTAGGTTTCGGGTTAGTTTTAGGGTTAGGGTTCGGGTTAGGGTACGGGTTAGGGTTAGGGTTCGGGTTAGGGGTGGGTTCGGGTTAGGTTTCGGGTTAGGGTTAGGGTTCGGGTTCGGGTTAGGGTTAGGGTTCGGGTTAGGGTTAGGGTTCGGTTTAGGGTTAGGGTTAGGGTTCGGGTTAGGGTTCGGGTTAGGGTTAGGGTTATTTTTCGGGTTAGGGTTAGGGTTAGGGTTAGGGTTAGGGTTCGTTTTAGGGTTCGGGTTAGGGTTAGGGTTAGGGTTCAGGTTAGGGTTAGGGTTAGGGTTCGGGTTAGGGTTCGGGTTCGGGATAGGATTAGGGTTAGGGTTAGGGGTTAGGGTTAGGTTTCGGGTTAGGGTTAGGGTTAGGGTTAGGGTTCGGGTGAGGGTTAGGGTTAGGGTCCGGGTTAGGGTTAGGGTTAGGGTTAGGGTTCGGGTTCGGGTTAGGGAGAGGGTTAGGGTTCGGGTTAGGTTTAGGGTTAGGGTTCGGGTTAGGGTTCGGATTAGGGTTAGGGTTAGGGTTCGGGTTAGGGTTCGGGTTAGGGTTAGGGTTAGGGTTAGGGTTCGGTTTAGGCTTCGGGTTAGGGTTAGATTTAGGTTTCGGGTTAGGGTTAGGGTTAGGGTTCGGGTTAGGGTTCGTGTTAGGGTTAGGGTTAGGGTTCGTTTTAGGGTTCGGGTTAGGGTTAGGGTTCGGGTTCGGGTTAGGTTTAGGGTTAGGGTTAGGGTTCGGTTTAGGGTTAGGTTTAGGGTTCGGTTTAGGGTTCGGGTTAGGGTTAGGGTTAGGGTTAGGGTTCGGGTCAGAATTAGGGTTAGGGTTAGGGTTCGGTTTAGGGTTAGGGTTAGGTTTAGGGTTCGGGTTAGGGTTAGGGTTCGGGTTCGTGTTACGGTTAGGGTTAGGGTTAGGGTTAGGGTTCGGGTTAGGGTTAGGGTTAGGGTTCGGGTTAGGGTTCGGGTTCGGGTTAGGGTTAGGGTTAGGGTTCGGGTTAGGGTTAGGGTTAGGGTTCGGGTTCGGGTTAGGGTTAGGGTTAGGGTTCGATTTAGGGTTCGGGTTAGGGTTAGGGTTAGCGTTCGGTTTAAGGTTAGGGTTAGGGTTCGGGTTAGGGTTCGGGTTAGGTTTAGGGTTAGGGTTAGGGTTAGGGTTCGGGTTAGGGTTCGGGTTAGGGTTAGGGTTAGGGTTCGGGTTAGGGTTAGGTTTCGGGTTACGGTTAGGGTTAGGTTTCGGGTTAGTGTTCGGGTTAGGTTTAGGGTTAGGGTTCCGGTTAGGTTTAGGTTTGGGGTTAGGTTTAGGGTTAGGGTTAGGTTTCGGTTTCGGGTTAGGGTTAGGGGTTAGTGTTCAGGTTAGGATTAGGTTTAGGGTTCGGGTTAGGGTTTGGTTTAGGGTTAGGTTTAGGGTTCGGGTTAGGGTTAGAATTAGGGTTAGGGTTAGGGTTCGGGTTACGGTTAGGTTTCGGGTTAGGTTTAGGGTTAGGGTTCGGGTTCGGGTTAGGGTTCGGGTTAGGGTTAGAGTTCGGGTTAGGGTTCGGGTTAGGGTTCGGTTTAGGTTTAGGGTTAGGGTTCGGGTAAGGTTTAGGTTTCGGGTTAGGGTTAGGGTTAGGGTTAGTGTTCGTGTTAGGGTTAGGGTTCGGGTTTGGGTTAGGGTTGGGGTTAGGGTTCGGTTTAGGGTTAGTTTAGGGTTCGGGTTAGGGATAGGGTTCGGGTTAGGGTTAGGGTTAGGGATAGGGTTAGGTTTCGGGGTGAGGGTTAGGTTTAGGTTTAGGGTTAGTGTTAGGGTTAGTTTTGGGTTTAGGGTTAGGGTTAGGGTTCGGGTTAGGGTTCGTGTTAGGGTTAGCGTTAGGGTTCGTTTTAGGGTTCGGGTTAGGGATAGGGTTCGGGGTCGGGTTAGGTTTAGGGTTAGGGTTAGGGTTCGGTTTAGGGTTAGGGTTAGGGTTAGGGTTCGATTTAGGTTTCGGTTTAGGGTTAGGGTTAGGGTTCGGTTTAGGGTTCGGGTTAGGGTTAGGGTTAGGGTTAGGGTTCGTGTCAGGATTAGGGTTAGGTTTAGGGTTCGGGTTAGGGTTAGGGTTAGGTTTAGGGTTCGGGTTAGGGTTAGGTTCGGGTTCGTGTTACGGTTAGGGTTAGGGTTAGGGTTAGGGTTAGGGTTCGGGTTAGGGTTAGGGTTAGGGTTCGGGTTAGGGTTCGGGTTCGGGTTAGGGTTAGGGTTAGGGTTCGGGTTAGGGTTAGGGTTAGGGTTCGGGTTAGGGATAGGGTTAGGGTTAGGGTTCGATTTAGGGTTCGGGTTAGGGTTAGGGTTAGCGTTCGGTTTAAGGTTAGGGTTAGGGTTCGGGTTAGGGTTCGGGTTAGGGTTAGGGTTAGGGTTAGGATTAGGGTTCGGGTTAGGGTTAGAGTTCGGGTTCGGGTTAGGGTTTGGGTTCGGGTTAGGGTTAGGGGTTAGTGTTCACGTTAGGGTTAGGGTTAGGTTTCGGGTTAGGGTTCGGGTTAGGGTTAGGGTTAGGGTTCGGGTTAGGGTTCGGGTTACGGTTAGGGTTCGGTTTAGGGTTAGGGTTAGGGTTCGGGTTAGGTTTAGGTTTCGGATTAGGGTTATGGTTATGGTTCGGGTTCGGGTTAGGGTTAGGGTTCGGTTTAGGGTTAGGGTTAGGTTTCGCGTTAGGGTGAGGGTTCGGGTTAGGGTTAGGTTTAGGGTTCGGGTTAGGGTTAGGGTTAGGGTTAGGGTTAGGTTTAGGGTTCGTGTTAGGGTTCGGGTTAGGGGTCGGGTTAGGGTTAGATTTAGGGTTCGGGTTAGGGTTAGGGTTAGGGTTAGGGTTCGGGTTAGGGTTAGGGTTCGGTTTAGGGTTAGGGTTAGTGTTCGGGTTCGGGTTAGGGTTAGGGTTGGGGTTCGGGTTAGGTTTCGGGTTAGGTTTCGGGTCAGGTTTAGGGTAAGGGTGAGGTTTCGGGTTCGGGGTTAGGGTTAGGGTTAGGTTTAGGGTTAGGGTTCGGGTTAGGGTTAGGATTCGGGTACAGGGATAGGGTTCGGGTTCGTGTTAGGGTTAGGGTTAGGTTTCCGGTTAGGGTTAGGGTTCGGGTTCGGGTTCGGGTTCGGGTTTGGGTTAGGGTTAGGTTTCGGGTTAGGTTTCTGGTTAGGGTTAGGGTTAGGGTTCGGGTTAGGGTTAGGGTTAGGGTTCGGGTTAGGGTTCGGGTTAGGGTTAGGTTTCGGGTTAGGGTTAGGGTTCGGGTTAGGGTTCGGGTTAGGGTTAGGGTTCGGGTTAGGGTTAGGGTTAGGGTTCGGGTTAGGGTTCCGGTTAGGGTTAGGGTTAGGGTTAGGGTTCGGTTTAGGGTTAGGGTTATTGTTAGGGTTCGCGTTAGGGTTAGGTTTCGGGTTCGGGTGAGGGTTAGGGTTAGGGTTAGGGTTAGGGTTCGGATTAGGGTTAGGGTTAGGTTTCGGGTTAGGGTTCGGTTTTGGGTTAGGGTTAGGGTTAGGTTTAGGGTTTGGGTTAGGGTTAGGGTTCGGGTTCCGGTTAGGGTTAGGGTAAGGGTTAGGGTCGGGTTAGGGTTAGGGTTCGGGTTAGGGTTAAGGTTAGGTTTAGGATTAGGGTTAGTGTTAGGGTTAGGGTTGGGGTTAGGTTTAGGGTTAGGATTAGGGGCTAGTGTTAGGGTTAGGGTGAGGGTTAGGGTTAGGGTTAGGTTTCGGATTAGGGTTAGGTTAGGGTTCGGGTTAGGGTTAGGGTTCGGGTTAGGGTTAGGGTTCGGGTTAGGGTTAGGTTTTGGGTTAGGGGTTAGTGTTAGGGTTCGGGTTCGGGTTAGGGTTAGGTTTAGGGTTAGGGTTAGGGTTAGGGTTAGGGTTCGGGTTAGGGTAGGGTTAGTGTTAGGGTTAGCGTTGGGGTTAGGGTTAGGGTTAGGGTTAGGGTTAGGGTTAGGTTTCGGGTTCGGGTTAGGGTTAGGGTTCGGGTTAGGGTTAGGTTTAGGGTTAGGGTTAGTGTTAGGGTTCGGGTTCGGGTTAGGGTTAGGGTGCGGGTTAGGTTTAGGGTTAGGGTTAGGGTTCGGGTTCGGGTTAGGGCTAGGGTTCGTGTTAGGGTTTCGGTTCGGGTTAGGGTTAGTGTTAGGGTTCGGGTTAGGGTTCGGGTTCGGGTTCGGGTTAGGGTTAGGGTTCGGGTTAGGGTTAGGGTTCGGGTTCGGTTTAGGGTTAGGGTTAGGGTTAGGGTTAGGTTTAGGGTTCGGGTTCGGGTTAGGGTTAGGGATTAGTGTTCGGGTTCGGGTTAGGGTTACGGTTAGGTTTCGGGTTAGGTTTAGGGGTTAGTGTTAGGGTTAGCGTTAGGGTTAGGGTTAGGGTTAGGGTTCGGATTAGGGTTAGGTTAGGGTTAGGGTTAGGGTTCGGGTTAGTGTTAGGGTTAGGGTTGGGGTTAGGGTTAGGTTTAGGGTTAGGGGTTAGTGTTAGGTTTAGGGTTAGGGTTAGGTGTAGGGTTAGTTTTCGGATTAGGGTTAGGTTAGAGTTCGGGTTAGGGTTAGGGTTCGGGATAGGGTTAGGGTTCGGGTTAGGGATAGGGTTCGGGTTAGGAGTTAGAGTTAGGGTTCGGGTTCGGGTTAGGTTTAGGGTTAGGGTTAGGGTTAGGTTTAGGGTTAGGGTTCGGGTTAGGGTTAGGGTTAGGGTTTGGGTTAGGGTTCGGTTTAGGTTTAGTGTTCGGGTTAGGTTTAGGGTTAGGGTTAGTGTTCGGGTTAGGGTAAGGGTTCGGGTTAAGGTTCGGGTAAGGGTTAGGGTTAGGGTTAGGCTTAGGGTTCGGGTTCGGGTTAGGGTTAGGGTTCGGGTTAGGGTTAGGTTTAGGGTTAGTGTTAGGGTTCGGATTAGGGTTAGGGTTAGGTTTCGGGTTAGGGTTCGGGTTCGGGTTAGGGTTAGGTTTAGGGTTCGGGTTAGGGTTAGGGTTAGGGTTCCGGTTAGGTTTAGGTTTGGGGTTAGGTTTGGGGTTAGGGTTAGGTTTCGGTTTCGGGTTAGGGTTAGGGGTTAGTGTTCAGTTTAGGGTTAGGTTTAGGGTTCGGGTTAGGGTTTGGTTTAGGGTTAGGTTTAGGGTTCGGGTTAGGGTTAGGATTAGGGTTAGGGTTAGGTTTCGGGTTACGGTTAGGTTTCGGGTTAGGTTTAGGGTTAGGGTTCGGGTTAGGGTTAGGGTTCGGGTTAGGGTTAGAGTTCGGGTTAGGGTTAGGGTTAGGGTTCGGGTTAGGGTTCGGGTTAGGTTTAGGGTTAGGGTTCGGGTAAGGTTTAGGTTTCGGGTTAGGGTTAGGGTTAGGGTTAGTGTTCGTGTTAGGGTTAGGGTTCGGGTTAGGGTTAGGGTTGGGGTTAGGTTTCGGATTTGGGTTAGGTTAGGGTTCGGGTTAGGAATAGGGTTTGGGTTAGGGTTAGGTTTAGGGATAGGGTTAGGGTTCGGGGTGAGGTTTAGGTTTAGGGTTAGGGTTAGTGTTAGGGTAGGGTTGGGGTTAGGGTTAGGCTTAGGGTTAGGGTTAGGTTTCGGGTTCGGTTTAGGGTTAGGGTTCAGGTTAGGGTTAGGTTTAGGGTTAGGGTTAGGGTTAGGGATCGGGTTCGGGTTAGGGTTAGGGTGCGGTTTAGGTTTAAGGTTAGGGTTAGGGTTCGGGTTCGGGTTAGGGTTAGGGTTCGTGTTAGGGTTTGGGTTCGGGTTAGGTTTAGGGTTAGGGTTTGGGTTAGGGTTCGGGTTCGGGTTCGGGTTAGGGTTAGGGTTCGGGTTAGGGTTAGGGTTCGGGTTCGGGTTAGGGTTAGGGTTAGGGTTAGGTTTAGGGTTCGGGTTCGGGTTATGGTTAGGGGTTAGTGTTCGGGATCGGGTAAGGATTAGGGTTAGGTTTCGGGTTAGGGTTAGGGGTTAGTGTTAGGGTTAGGGTTAGGGTTAGGGTTAGGGTTAGGGTTCGGATTAGGGTTAGGTTAGGGTTAGGGTTAGGGTTCGGTTTAGGGTTAGGGTTAGGTTTAGGGTTAGGGTTCGGGTTAGGGTTAGTGTTCGGGTTAGGGTTAGGGTTAGGGTTAGGGTTCGGGTTAGGGTTAGGGTTCGGGTTAAGGTTCGTGTTAGGGTTAGTGTTAGGGTTAGGGTTAGGGTTCGGGTTCGGGTTTGGGTTAGCGTTCGTGTAAGGGTTAGGGTGAGGGTTAGAGTTAGTGTTAGGGTTAGGGTTCGGATTAGGGTTAGGGTTAGGGTTAGGGTTAGGGTTAGTTTTCGGATTAGGTTTAGGTTAGGGTTCTGGTTAGGGTTAGGGTTCGGGTTAGGGTTAGGGTTAGTGTTAGGTTTAGGGTTGAGGTTAGGGTTAGGGTTAGGTTTAGGGTTAGGGTTCGGATTAAGGTTAGGTTAGGGTTAGGTTTAGTATTCGGGTTAGGGTTTGGGTTAGGGTTCGGGTTAGGGTTAGGTTTCGGGTTAGGGTTAGGATTAGGTTTAGAGTTAGGGTTAGGGTTAGGGTTCGGGTTAGGGTTAGGGTTAGGGTTAGGATTAGGGTTCGGGTTAGGGTTAGAGTTCGGGTTCGGGTTAGGGTTCGGGTTCGGGTTAGGGTTAGGGGTTAGTGTTCAAGTTAGGGTTAGGGTTAGGTTTCGGGTTATGGTTCGGGTTACGGTTAGGGTTCGGGTTAGGGTTCGGGTTAGGTTTAGGTTTCGGATTAGGGTTAGGGTTAGGGTTAGGGTTCGGGTTCGGGTTAGGGTTAGGGTTAGGGTTTGGGTTAGGGTTCGGGTTAGGGTTAGGTTTCGGGTTAGGGTTAGGGTTCGGGTTAGGGTTCGGGTTAGGGTTCGGGTTAGGGTTAGGGTTCGGGTTAGGGTTAGGGTTAGGGTTCGGGTTAGGGTTCGGTTTAGGGTTAGGTTTAGGGTTAGGGTTCGGGTTAGGGTTAGGGTTATTGTTAGGGTTCGAGTTAGGGTTAGGTTTCGGGTTAGGGTGAGGGTTAGGGTAAGGGTTAGGTTTCGGAATAGGGTTAGGGTTAGGATTAGGGTTAGTGTTCGTGTTCGGGTTAGGGTTAGGGGTTAGTGTTCAGGTTAGGGTTAGGGTTAAGGTTCGGGTTAGGGTTCGCGTTAGTATAGGGTTAGGGTTCGGGTTAGGGTTAGTGTTAGGGTTTGGGTTACGGTTAGGGTTCCGGTTAGGGTTAGGGTTAGGTTTCGGGTTAGGGTTAGGGTTAGGTTTCGGGTTAGGGTTAGGTTTCGGGTTCGGAATAGGGTTAGGTTTCGGGTTAGTGTTAGGGTTAGG
>JAVLSZ010000068.1:397500-450000 GCA_032313775.1 Urocyon cinereoargenteus
TTAGGGTAAGGGTTAGGGTTCAGATTAGGGTTAGGGTTAGGATTAGGGTTAGGTTTCGGGTTCGGGTTAGGGTTAGGGTTACGGTTAGGGTTAGGGTTCGGGTTAGGGTTAGGGTTCGGGTTAAGGTTAGGGTTAGGGTTAGGTTTAGGGTTCGGGTTAGTGTTCGGTTTAGGGTTCGGGTTAGGGTTAGGGTTCGGGTTAGGGTTAGGTTTAGGGTTAGTTAGGGTTAGGGTTAGGGTTCGAGTTAGGTTTAGGGTTAGGGTTAGGGTTAGGGTTAGGGTTCGGGTTAGGGTTAGGGTTAGGTTTCGGGTTAGGGTTCGGGTTCGTGTTAGGGTTAGGGTTCGGGTTAGGGTAAGGGTTAGGGTTCGGGTTAGGGTTAGGTTTCGGTTTAGGGTTAGGGTACGGGTTAGGGTTAGGGTTCGGGTTAGGGTTGGGTTCGGGTTAGGTTTCGGGTTATGGTTATGGTTCGGGTTCGGGTTAGGGTTAGGGTTCGGGTTAGGGTTAGGTTTAGGGTTCGGGTTAGGGTTAGGTTTCGAGTTAGGTTTAGGGTTAGGGTTTGGGTTGGGGTTCGGGTTAGGGTTAGGGTTAGGGTTCGGGTTCGGGTTAGGGTTAGTGTTAGGGTTAGGGTTCGTGTTAGTTTTCGGGTTAGGTTTAGGGTTAGGGTTCGGGTTAAGGTTAGGTTTAGGGTTCGGGTTAAGGTTCGAGTTCGGGATAGGGTTAGGTTTAGGGTTAGGGGTTAGGGTTAGGGTTCGGGTTAGGGTTAGGGTTAGGGTTAGGGTTAGGGCTAGGCTTCAGGTTCGGGTTAGGGTAAGGGTTAGTGTTCGGGTTAGGGTTAGGGTTAGGGTTCGGGTTAGGGTTCGGGTTAGGGTTAGGGTTAGGGTTAGGGTTCGGATTAGGGTTAGGTTTAGGGTTAGGGTTCGGGTTAGGGTTAGGGTTCGGGTTCGGGTTAGGGTTAGGGTTAGGGTTAGGGTTAGGGTTCGGATTAGGGTTAGGGTTAGGGTTCGGGTTAGGGTTCGGGTTAGGGTTAGGGTTAGGGTTAGGGTTCGGTTTAGGGTTCGGGTCAGGGTTAGGGTTCGGGTTAGGGTTCGGGTTAGGGTTCGGGTTTGGGTTCGGGTTAGGGTTAGGGTTAGGGTTCGGGTTAGGGTTCGGGTTAGGGTTCGGGTTAGGGTTAGGTTTAGGGTTAGTGTTAGGGTTCAAGATAGGGTTAGGGTTCGGGTTAGGGTTAGGGTTAGACCTCCGGTTAGGGTTCGGGTACGGGTTAGGGTTAGGGTTAGGGTTCGGGTTAGGGTTAGGGTTCGGGTTCGGGTTCGGTTTAGGGTTAGGGTTAGGGTTAGGGTTAGGTTTAGGGTTCGGGTTCGCGTTAGGTCTAGGGGTTAGGGTTCGGGTTCGGGTTAGGGTAGGGTTAGGTTTCGTGTTAGGGTTATGGGTTAATGTTAGGGTTAGGGTTAGGGTTAGGGTTCGGGTTCGGGTTAGGGTTAGGGTTAGGGTTAGGGTTCGGTTTAGGGTTCGGGTTCGGGTTAGGGTGAGGGTTAGGGTAAGGGTTAGGGTTCGGATTAGGGTTAGGGTTAGGATTAGGGTTAGGATTCGGGTTCGGGTTAGGGTTAGGGTTACGGTTAGGGTTAGGGTTCGGGTTAGGGTTAGGGTGAGGGTTCGGGTTAAGGTTAGGGTTAGGGTTAGGTTTAGGGTTCGGGTTAGGGTTCGGTTTAGGGTTCGGGTTAGGGTTAGGGTTCGGGTTAGGGTTAGGTTTAGGGTTAGGGTTAGGGTTCGGGTTAGGGTTAGGGTTAGGTTTCAGGTTAGGGTTCGGGTTCGGGTTAGGGTTAGGGTTCGGGTTAGGTTTAGGGTTAGGGTTTGGGTTAGGGTTAGGTTTCGGGTTAGGGTTAGGGTCGGGTTAGGGTTAGGGTTAGGTTTCGGGTTAGGGTTCGGGTTAGGGTTCGGGTTTGGGTTAGGTTTAGGGTTAGGGTTAGGGTTCAAGATAGGGTTAGGTTTCGGGTCAGGTTTAGGGTTAGGCTTCGTTTTAGGGTTCGGGTTAGCGTTAGGGTTAGTTTTAGGGTTAGAGTTAGGGTTAGGATTAGGGTTAGGGTTCGGGTTCGGGTTAGGGTTATGGGTTAGTGTTCAGGTTAGGGTTAGGGTTAGGGTTCGGGTTAGGTTTCGCGTTAGTTTTGGGGTGAGGGTTAGGGTAAGGGTTAGGGTTCGGATTAGGATTAGGGTTAGGATTAGGGTTAGGTTTCGGGTTCGGGTTAGGGTTAGGGTTACAGTTAGGGTTAGGGTTCGGGTTAGGGTTAGGGTTCGGGTTAGGGTTAGGGTTAGGTTTAGGGTTCGGGTTCGGGTTCGGTTTAGGGTTCGGGTTAGGGTTAGGGTTCGGGTTAGGGTTAGGTTTAGGGTTAGTTAGGGTTAGGGTTAGGGTTCGAGTTAGGTTTAGGGTTAGGGTTAGGGTTCGGGTTAGGGTTCGGGTTAGGGTTAGGGTTAGGGTTAGGGTTCGGGTTAGGGTTCGGTTTAGGGTTCGGGTTAGGGGTAGGTTTCGGGTTAGGGTTAGGTTTAGGGTTAGTTAGGGTTAGGGTTAGGGTTCGAGTTAGGTTTAGGTTTAGGGTTAGGGTTCGGGTTAGGGTTCGGGTTAGGGTTAGGGTTAGGGTTAGGGTTAGGGTTCGGGTTAGGGTTAGGGTTAGGGTTAGGGTTAGGTTTCGGGTTAGGGTTAGGGTTAGGGTTCGAGTTAGGGTTAGGGTTCGGGTTAGGTTTAGGTTTAGGGTTAGGGTTCGGGTTCGCGTTAGGGTAAGGGTTAGGGTTCGGGTTAGGTTTAGGGTTAGGGTTCGGGTTAGGGTTCGTGTTAGGGTTAGGGTTAGGGTTAGGGTTCGGATTAGGGTTAGGGTTAGGGTTAGGGTTCGGGTTAGGGTTAAGGTTCGGGTTCGGGTTAGGGTTAGGGTTAGGGTTCGGATTAGGGTTAGGGTTAGGGTTAGGGTTCGGGTTAGGGTTAGGGTTCGGGTTCGGGTTAGGGTTAGGGTTAGAGTTAGGGTTAGGGTTCGGATTAGGGTTAGGGTTAGGGTTCGGGTTAGGGTTCGGGTTAGGGTTAGGGTTAGGGTTCGGTTTAGGCTTCGGGTTAGGGTTAGGGTTAGGTTTCGGGTTAGGGTTAGGGTTAGGTTTCGGGTTAGGGTTCGGGTTAGGGTTAGGGTTAGGGTTCGGGTTAGGGTTCGGGTTAGGGTTCGGGTTAGGGTTAGGGTTAGGTTTCGGGTTAGGGTTCGGGTTAGGGTTCGGGTTAGGGTTAGGTTTAGGGTTAGAGTTAGGGTTCAAGATAGGGTTAGGTTTCGGGTCAGGGTTAGGTTTAGGCTTCGTGTTAGGGTTCGGGTTAGGGTTAGGGTTAGGTTTAGGGTTAGAGTTAGGGTTAGGATTAGGGTTAGGGTTCGGGTTCGGGTTAGGGTTAGGGGTTAGTGTTCAGGTTAGGGTTAGGGTTAGGGTTTGGGTTAGGGTTCGCGTTAGTGTTAGGGTGAGGTTTAGGGTAAGGGTTAGGGTTCAGATTAGGGTTAGGGTTAGGATTAGGGTTAGGTTTCGGGTTCGGGTTAGGGTTAGGGTTACGGTTAGGGTTAGGGTTCGGGTTAGGGTTAGGGTTCGGGTTAAGGTTAGGGTTAGGGTTAGGTTTAGGGTTCGGGTTAGTGTTCGGTTTAGGGTTCGGGTTAGGGTTAGGGTTCGGGTTAGGGTTCGGTTTAGGGTTCGGGTTAGGTTTAGGGTTCGGGTTAGGGTTAGGTTTAGGGTTAGAGTTAGGGTTAGGGTTAGGTTTCGAGTTAGGGTTCGGGTTCGGGTTAGGGTTAGGGTTCGGGTTAGGGTAAGGGTTAGGGTTCGGGTTAGGGTTAGGTTTCGGTTTAGGGTTAGGGTACGGGTTAAGGTTAGGGTTAGGGTTAGGTTTAGGGTTCGGGTTAGTGTTCGGTTTAGGGTTCGGGTTAGGGTTAGGGTTCGGGTTAGGGTTCGGTTTAGGGTTCGGGTTAGGTTTAGGGTTCGGGTTAGGGTTAGGTTTAGGGTTAGAGTTAGGGTTAGGGTTAGGTTTCGGGTTAGGGTTCGGGTTCGGGTTAGGGTTAGGGTTCGGGTTAGGGTAAGGGTTAGGGTTCGGGTTAGGGTTAGGTTTCGGTTTAGGGTTAGGGTACGGGTTAGGGTTAGGGTTCGGGTTAGGGTTGGGTTCGGGTTAGGTTTCGGGTTATGGTTATGGTTCGGGTTCGGGTTAGGGTTAGGGTTCGGGTTAGGGTTAGGTTTAGGGTTCGGGTTAGGGTTAGGTTTCGAGTTAGGGTTAGGGTTAGGGTTTGGGTTGGGGTTCGGGTTAGGGTTAGGGTTAGGGTTCGGGTTCGGGTTAGGGTTAGGGTTCGGGTTAGGGTTAGGTTTAGGGTTCGGGTTAGGGTTAGGTTTCGAGTTAGGGTTAGGGTTAGGGTTTGGGTTGGGGTTCGGGTTAGGGTTAGGGTTAGGGTTCGGGTTCGGGTTAGGGTTAGTGTTAGGGTTAGGGTTCGTGTTAGTTTTCGGGTTAGGTTTAGGGTTAGGGTTCGGGTTAGGGTTCGGTTTAGGGTTCGGGTTAGGTTTAGGGTTCGGGTTAGGGTTAGGTTTAGGGTTAGAGTTAGGGTTAGGGTTAGGTTTCGAGTTAGGTTTACCGTTAGGGTTAGGGTTAGGGTAGGGTTCAGGTTAGGGTTAGGGTTAGGGTTCGGGTTAGGGTTTGGGTTCGGTTACGGTTAGGGGTTAGTGTTCAGGTTAGGGTTAGGGTTAGGGTTCGGGTTAGGGTTCGGGTTAGGGTTAGTTTTAGAGTTTGGGTTAGGGTTAGGGTTAGGGTTAGGGTTAGGGTTCGGGTTACAGTTAAGGTTCGGGTTAGGGTTAGGGTTAGGGTTCGGGTTAGGGTTAGGTTTAGGGTTCGGGTTAGGGTTAGGGTTCGGGTTAGGGTTAGGGTTAGGGTTCGGGTTAGGTTTCGGGGTAGGTTTAGGGTTAGGGTTCGGGTTAGGTTTAGGTTTTCGGTTAGGGTTAGGGTTAGGGTTTGAGTTCGGGTTAGGGTTAGATTTCGGGCTCGGGTTAGGGTTAGGTTTCGGGTTAGGGTAAGGGTTAGGGTTCGGGTTAGGGTTAGGTTTCGGGTTAGGGTTAGGGTTAGGGTTCGGGTTAGGGTTAGGGTTAGGGCTAAGGTTCGTGTTAGGGTTCGGGTTACGGGTCGAGTTTGGGTTAGGGTTAGGGTTCGGGTTAGGGTTAGGGTTAGGGTTAGAGTTCGGGTTAGGGTTAGGGTTCGGGTTAGGGTTAGGGTTAGGTTTCCTGTTAGGGTTAGGGTTAGGGTTAGGGTTCGAGTTAGGATTAGGGTTAGGGTTAGGGTTCGGGTTCGGGTTCGGGTTAGGGTTAGGTTTGGGTTTCGGGTTAGGGTTAGGGTTCGGGTTAGGTTTCGGTTTAGGTTTCGGGTTAGGGTTCGGGTTAGAGTTAGGATTCGGGTTAGGGTTACGGTTAGGGTTAGGGTTCGGGTTAGGGTTAGGGTTAGGGTTAGGGTTAGGGTTCGGGTTAGGGTTAGGGTTAGGGTTCGGGTTCGGGTTCGGGTTAGGGTTAGGGTTCGGGTTTGGGTTAGGTTAGGTTCGGGTTAGGGTTCGGGTTCCGGTTAGGGTTAGGGGTTAGGGTTCGGGTTAGGGTTCGGGTTAGGGTTCGGGTTAGGGTTCGGGTTAGGGTTGGGATTAGGGTTAGGGTTAGGGTTCGGGTTCGGGTTAGGGTTAGGGTTCGGGTTAGGGTTAGGGTTAGGGTTCAGGTTAGGGTTCGGGTTCGGGTTAGGGTTAGGGTTAGGGTTCGGTTTAGGGTTAGGGTTAGGGTGAAAGTTAGGGTTAGGGTTCGGGTTAGGGTTCGGTTTAGGTTTCGGGTTAGGGTTAGGGTTAGGGTTAGGGTCAGCTTTAGGGTTAGGGTTCGGGTTTGTGTTAGGGTTAGGGTTAGGGTTAGGGTTCGGGTTAGGGTTAGGGTTAAGGTTCGGGTTAGGGGTGGGTTCGGGTTAGGTTTCTGGTTAGGGTTAGGGTTCTGGTTCGGGTTAGGTTTAGGGTTCTGGTTAGGGTTAGTGTTAGGGTTCGGGTTAGGGTTAGGGTTCGGTTTAGGGTTAGGGTTAGGGTTCGGGTTAGGGTTCGGGTTAGGGTTAGGGTTATTTTTCGGGTTAGGGTTAGGGTTAGGGTTAGGGTTAGGGTTAGGGTTCGTTTTAGGTTTCGGGTTAGGGTTAGGGTTAGGGTTCAGGTTAGGGTTAGGGTTAGGGTTCGGGTTAGGGTTCGGGTTCGGGATAGGGTTAGGGTTAGGGTTAGGGGTTAGGGTTAGGTTTCGGGTTAGGGTTAGGGTTAGGGTTAGGGTTCGGGTTAGGGTTAGGGTTAGGGTCCGGGTTAGGGTTATGGTTAGGGTTAGGGTTCGGGTTCGGGTTAGGGTAAGTGTTAGGGTTGGGTTAGGTTTAGGGTTAGTGTTCGGGTTAGGGTTCGGATTAGGGTTAGGGTTAGGGTTAGGGTTCGGATTAGGGTTAGGGTTAGGGTTAGGGTTCGGGTTAGGGTTAGGGTTCGGGTTCGGGTTAGGGTTAGGGTTAGGGTTAGGTTTAGGGTTCGGATTAGGGTTAGGGTTAGGGTTCGGGTTAGGGTTCGGGTTAGGGTTAGGGTTAGGGTTAGGGTTCTGTTTAGGCTTCGGGTTAGGGTTAGGGTTAGGTTTCGTGTTAGGGTTAGGGTTAGGGTTCGGGTTAGGGTTCGTGTTAGGTTTAGGTTTAGGGTTCGTTTTAGGGTTCGGGTTAGGGTTAGGGTTCGGGTTCAGGTTAGGTTTAGGGTTAGGGTTAGGGTTCGGTTTAGGGTTAGGTTTAGGGTTAGGGTTCGATTTAGGGTTCTGTTTAGGGTTAGGGTTAGGGTTCGGTTTAGGGTTCGGGTTAGGGTTAGGGTTAGGGTTAGGGTTCGGGTTAGGATTAGGGTTAGGGTTAGGGTTCGGGTTAGGGTTAGGTTTAGGTTTAGGGTTCGGGTTAGGGTTAGGGTTCGGGTTCGTGTTACGGTTAGGGTTAGGGTTAGGGTTAGGGTTAGGGTTAGTGTTAGGGTTCGGGTTAGGGTTAGTGTTCGGGTTAGGGTTCGGGTTCGGGTTAGGGTTAGGGTTAGGGTTCGGATTAGGGTTAGGGTTAGAGTTCGGGTTAGGGTTAGGGTTAGGGTTAGGGTTCGATTTAGGTTTCGGGTTAGGGTTAGGGTTAGCGTTCGGTTTAAGGTTAGGGTTAGGGTTCGGGTTAGGGTTCGGGTTAGGGTTAGGGTTAGGGTTAGGGTTCGGGTTAGGGTTCGGGTTAGGGTTCGGGTTAGGGTTAGGGTTAGGGTTCGGGTTAGGGTTAGGGTTCGGGTTAGGGTTAGGTTTAGGGTTAGGGTTAGGTTTCGGGTTAGGGTTAGGGTTCGGGTTTGGGTTAGGGTTCGGGTTAGGGTTAGGGTTCGGTTTCGGGCTAGGGTGAGGGTTACGGTTAGGGTTAGGGTTCGGGTTAGGGTTAGGATTCGGGTTAGGGTTAGGGTTAGAGTTACGTTTAGGGTTCGGGTTAGGGTTCGGTTTAGGGTTCGGGTTAGGTTTAGGGTTCGGGTTAGGGTTAGGTTTAGGGTTAGAGTTAGGGTTAGGGTTAGGTTTCGAGTTAGGTTTACCGTTAGGGTTAGGGTTAGGGTAGGGTTCAGGTTAGGGTTAGGGTTAGGGTTCGGGTTAGGGTTCGGGTTCGGTTACGGTTAGGGGTTAGTGTTCAGGTTAGGGTTAGGGTTAGGGTTCGGGTTAGGGTTCGGGTTAGGGTTAGTTTTAGAGTTTGGGTTAGGGTTAGGTTTGGGTTAGGGTTAGGGTTAGGGTTCGGGTTACAGTTAAGGTTCGGGTTAGGGTTAGGGTTAGGGTTCGGGTTAGGGTTAGGGTTAGGGTTCGGGTTAGGGTTAGGGTTCGGGTTAGGGTTAGGGTTAGGGTTCGGGTTAGGTTTCGGGGTAGGTTTAGGGTTAGGGTTCGGGTTAGGTTTAGGTTTTCGGTTAGGGTTAGGGTTAGGGTTTGGGTTCGGGTTAGGGTTAGATTTCGGGCTCGGGTTAGGGTTAGGTTTCGGTTTAGGGTAAGGGTTAGGGTTCGGGTTAGGGTTAGGTTTCGGGTTAGGGTTAGGGTTAGGGTTCGGGTTAGGGTTAGGGTTAGGGTTAAGGTTCGTGTTAGGGTTCGGGTTACGGGTCGGGTTAGGGTTAGGGTTAGGGTTAGGGTTCGGGTTAGGGTTAGGGTTAGGGTTAGAGTTCGGGTTAGGGTTAGGGTTCGGGTTAGGGTTAGGGTTAGGTTTCCTGTTAGGGTTAGGGTTAGGGTTAGGGTTCGAGTTAGGATTAGGGTTAGGGTTAGGGTTCGGGTTCGGGTTCGGGTTAGGGTTAGGTTTGGGTTTCGGGTTAGGGTTAGGGTTCGGGTTAGGTTTCGGTTTAGGTTTCGGGTTAGGGTTCGGGTTAGAGTTAGGATTCGGGTTAGGGTTACGGTTAGGGTTAGGGTTCGGGTTAGGGTTAGGGTTAGGGTTAGGGTTAGGGTTCGGGTTCGGGTTAGGGTTAGGGTTCGGGTTCGGGTTCGTGTTAGGGTTAGGGTTCGGGTTCGGGTTAGGTTAGGTTCGGGTTAGGGTTCGGGTTCCGGTTAGGGTTAGGGGTTAGGGTTCGGGTTAGGGTTCGGGTTAGGGTTCGGGTTAGGGTTCGGGTTAGGGTTGGGATTAGGGTTAGGGTTAGGGTTCGGGTTAGGGTTAGGGTTAGGGTTAGTGTTAGGGTTCAGGTTCGGGTTAAGGTTAGGGTTCGGGTTAGGGTTCGGAATAGGGTTAGGGTTAGGTTTCGGGTTAGGATTCGGGTTAGGGTTCGGTTTAGGGTTAGGGTTAGGGTTAGGGTTAGGGTTCGTGTTCGGGTTAGGGTTAGGGTTCAGGGTACGGTTAGGGTTAGTGTTCAGGTTAGGGTTCGGGTTCGGGTTAGGGTTAGGGTTAGGGTTCGGGTTAGGGTTAGGGTTAGGTTTAGGGGTAGGGTTCGGGTTAGGGTTCGGGTTAGGGTTCGGGTTAGGGTTAGGGTTAGGGTTAGTGTTAGGGTTCGGATTAGGGTTAGGGTTAGGATTAGGGTTAGTGTTCGGGTTCGGGTTAGGGTTAGGGGTTAGTGTTCAGGTTAGGGTTAGGGTTAGGTTTCGGGTTAGGGTTCGCGTTAGTATTAGGGTTAGGGTTCGGGTTAGGGTTAGGGTTAGGGTTTGGGTTACGGTTAGGGTTCCGGTTAGGGTTAGGGTTAGGGTTCGGGTTAGGGTTAGGGTTAGGTTTCGGGTTAGGGTTAGGTTTCGGGTTCGGAATAGGGTTAGGTTTCGGGTTAGTGTTAGGGTTAGGTTCGGGTTAGGGTACAGGATAGGGTTAGGGTTCGGTTTAGGGTTAGGGTTAGGGTTTGGGTTACGGTTAGGGTTCCGGTTAGGGTTAGGGTTAGGGTTCGGGTTAGGGTTAGGGTTAGGTTTCGGGTTAGGGTTCGGGTTAGGGTTCGGGTTAGGGTTAGGTTTAGGGTTAGTGTTAGGGTTCAAGATAGGGTTAGGGTTCGGGTTAGGGTTAGGGTTAGACCTCCGGTTAGGGTTCGGGTACGGGTTAGGGTTAGGGTTAGGGTTCGGGTTAGGGTTAGGGTTCGGGTTCGGGTTCGGTTTAGGGTTAGGGTTAGGGTTAGGGTTAGGTTTAGGGTTCGGGTTCGCGTTAGGTCTAGGGGTTAGGGTTCGGGTTCGGGTTAGTGTAGGGTTAGGTTTCGTGTTAGGGTTAGGGGTTAATGTTAGGGTTAGGGTTAGGGTTAGAGTTCGGGTTCGGGTTAGGGTTAGGGTTAGGGTTAGGGTTCGGGTTAGGGTTCGGATTCGGGTTAGGGTGAGGGTTAGGGTAAGGGTTAGGGTTCGGATTAGGGTTAGGGTTAGGATTAGGGTTAGGTTTCGGGTTCGGGTTAGGGTTAGGGTTACGGTTAGGGTTAGGGTTCGGGTTAGGGTTAGGGTGAGGGTTCGGGTTAAGGTTAGGGTTAGGGTTAGGTTTAGGGTTCGGGTTAGGGTTCGGTTTAGGGTTCGGGTTAGGGTTAGGGTTCGGGTTAGGGTTAGGTTTAGGGTTAGGGTTAGGGTTCGGGTTAGGGTTAGGGTTAGGTTTCAGGTTAGGGTTCGGGTTCGGGTTAGGGTTAGGGTTCGGGTTAGGTTTAGGGTTAGGGTTCGGGTTAGGGTTAGGTTTCGGGTTAGGGTTAGGGTCGGGTTAGGGTTAGGGTTAGGGTTCGGATTAGGGTTAGGGTTAGGGTTAGTGTTAGGGTTAGGGTTAGGGTTCGGGTTCGGGTTAGGGTAAGGGTTAGGGTTCGGGTTAGGGTTAGGGTTAGGGTTCGGGTTAGGGTTCGGGTTAGGGTTAGGGTTAGGGTTAGGGTTCGGGTTAGGGTTAGGGTTAGGGTTAGGGTTCGGGTTAGGGTTAGGGTTCGGTTCGGGTTAGGATTAGGGTTAGGGTTAGGGTTAGGGTTCAGGTTAGTTTTCGGGTTAGGGTTAGGGTTAGGGTTAGGGTTCGGTTTAGGGTTCGGTTAGGGTTAGGTTTAGGGGTCGGGTTAGGGTTAGGGTTAGGGTTCGGGTTAGGGTTAGGGTTAGGGTTCGGGTTAGGGTTGGGGTTAGGGTTCGGGATAGGGTTAGGTTTAGGGTTAGGTTTAGGGTTCAAGATAGCGTTAGGGTTCGGGTTAGGGTTAGGTTTAGGCTTCGGGTTAGGGTTCAGGTTCGGGTTAGGGTTAGTGTTAGGCTTCGGGTTAGGGTTAGGGTTCGGGTTAGGGTTCGGGTTAGGGTTAGGTTTAGGGTTAGGGTTAGGGTTCAAGATAGGGTTAGGGTTCGGGTTAGGGTTAGGGTTAGGCTTCAGGTTAGGGTTCGGGTTTGGGTTAGGGTTAGGGTTAGGGTTCGGGTTAGGGTTAGGGTACGGGTTCGGGTTCGGGTTAGGGTTAGGGTTAGGGTTAGGTTTAGGGTTCGGGTTCGCGTTAGGGTTAGGTTTTAGGGTTCGGTTTCGGGTTAGGTTTCGTGTTAGGGTTAGGGGTTAATGTTAGGGTTAGGGTTAGGGTTAGGGTTAGGGTTCGGGTTCGGGTTAGGGTTAGGGTTAGGGTTCGGGTTAGGGTTCGGGTTCGGGTTAGGGTGAGGGTTAGGGTAAGGGTTCCGGTTAGGGTTAGGGTTAGGGTTAGGGTTAGGGTTCGGCTTAGGGTTCGGGTTCGGGTTAGGGTGAGGGTTAGGGTAAGGGTTAAGGTTCGGGTTAGGGTTAGGGTTAGGGTTAGGGTTCGGTTTAGGGTTCGGGTTAGGGTTAGTGTTAGGGTTCGGGTTAGGGTTAGGGTTAGGGTTCGGGTTAGGGTTCGGGTTCGGGTTAGGGTTAGGGTTAGGCTTCGGGTTAGGGTTCGGCTTCGGGTTAGGGTTAGGTTTAGTGTTAGGGTTAGGGTTCGGGTTCGGGTTAGGGTTAGGGTTCGGGTTAGGTTTCGGGGTAGGTTTAGGTTTAGGGTTCGGGTTAGGTTTAGGTTTTCGCTTAGTGTTAGGGTTAGGGTTTGGGTTCAGGTTAGGGTTAGGTTTCGGGCTCGGGTTAGGGTTAGGGTTCGGTTTAAGGTAAGGGTTAGGGTTCGGGTTAGGGTTAGGTTTAGGGTTAGGGTTAGGTTTCGGGTTAGGGTTAGGGTTCGGGTTTGGGTTAGGGTTCGGGTTAGGGTTAGGGTTCGGGTTCGGGCTAGGGTGAGGGTTACGGTTAGGGTTAGGGTTCGGGTTAGGGTTAGGATTCGGGTTAGGTTTAGGGTTAGAGTTACGTTTAGGGTTCGGGTTAGGGTTCGGTTTAGGGTTCGGGTTAGGTTTAGGGTTCGGGTTAGGGTTAGGTTTAGGGTTAGAGTCAGGGTTAGGGTTAGGTTTCGAGTTAGGTTTACCGTTAGGGTTAGGGTTAGGGTAGGGTTCAGGTTAGGGTTAGGGTTAGGGTTCGGGTTAGGGTTCGGGTTCGGTTACGGTTAGGGGTTAGTGTTCAGGTTAGGGTTAGGGTTAGGGTTCGGGTTAGGGTTCGGGTTAGGGTTAGTTTTAGAGTTTGGGTTAGGGTTAGGGTTAGGGTTAGGGTTAGGGTTAGGGTTCGGGTTACAGTTAAGGTTCGGGTTAGGGTTAGGGTTAGGGTTCGGGTTAGGGTTAGGGTTAGGGTTCGGGTTAGGGTTAGGGTTCGGGTTAGGGTTAGGGTTAGGGTTCGGGTTAGGTTTCGGGGTAGGTTTAGGGTTAGGGTTCGGGTTAGGTTTAGGTTTTCGGTTAGGGTTAGGGTTAGGGTTTGGGTTCGGGTTAGGGTTAGATTTCGGGCTCAGGTTAGGGTTAGGTTTCGGGTTAGGGTAAGGGTTAGGGTTCGGGTTAGGGTTAGGTTTCGGGTTAGGGTTAGGGTTAGGGTTCGGGTTAGGGTTAGGGTTAGGGTTAAGGTTCGTGTTAGGGTTCGGGTTACGGGTCGGGTTAGGGTTAGGGTTAGGGTTCGGGTTAGGGTTAGGGTTCGGGTTAGGGTTAGGGTTAGGTTTCCTGTTAGGGTTAGGGTTAGGGTTAGGGTTCGAGTTAGGATTAGGTTTAGGGTTAGGGTTCGGGTTCGGGTTCGGGTTAGGGTTAGGTTTGGGTTTCGGGTTAGGGTTAGGGTTCAGGTTAGGTTTCGGTTTAGGTTTCGGGTTAGGGTTCGGGTTAGAGTTAGGATTCGGGTTAGGGTTACGGTTAGGGTTAGGGTTCGGGTTAGGGTTAGGGTTAGGGTTAGGGTTAGGGTTCGGGTTAGGGTTAGGGTTAGGGTTCGGGTTCGGGTTCGGGTTAGGGTTAGGGTTCGGGTTCGGGTTAGGTTAGGTTCGGGTTAGGGTTCGGGTTCCGGTTAGGGTTAGGGGTTAGGGTTCGGGTTAGGGTTCGGGTTAGGGTTCGGGTTAGGGTTCGGGTTAGGGTTGGGATTAGGGTTAGGGTTAGGGTTCGGGTTCTGGTTAGGGTTAGGGTTCGGGTTAGGGTTAGGGTTAGGGTTCAGGTTAGGGTTCGGGTTCGGTTTAGGGTTAGGGTTAGGGTTCGGTTTAGGGTTAGGGTTAGGGTGAAGGTTAGGGTTAGGGTTCGGGTTAGGGTTCGGTTTAGGTTTCGGGTTAGGGTTAGGGTTAGGGTTAGGGTCAGCTTTAGGGTTAGGGTTCGGGTTTGGGTTAGGATTAGGGTTAGGGTTAGGGTTCGGGTTAGGGTTAGGGTTAAGGTTCGGGTTAGGGGTGGGTTCGGGTTAGGTTTCTGGTTAGGGTTAGGGTTCTGGTTCGGGTTAGGTTTAGGGTTCTGGTTCGGGTTAGTGTTAGGGTTCGGGTTAGGGTTAGGGTTCGGTTTAGGGTTAGGGTTAGGGTTCGGGTTAGGGTTCGGGTTAGGGTTAGGGTTATTTTTCGGGTTAGGGTTAGGGTTAGGGTTAGGGTTAGGGTTAGGGTTCGTTTTAGGTTTCGGGTTAGGGTTAGGGTTAGGGTTCAGGTTAGGGTTAGGGTTAGGGTTCGGTTTAGGGTTCGGGTTCGGGATAGGGTTAGGGTTAGGGTTAGGGGTTAGGGTTAGGTTTCGGGTTAGGGTTAGGGTTAGGGTTAGTGTTCGGGTTAGGGTTAGGGTTAGGGTCCGGGTTAGGGTTATGGTTAGGGTTAGGGTTCGGGTTCGGGTTAGGGTAAGTGTTAGGGTTGGGTTAGGTTTAGGGTTAGTGTTCGGGTTAGGGTTCGGATTAGGGTTAGGGTTAGGGTTCGGATTAGGGTTAGGGTTAGGGTTAGGGTTCGGGTTAGGGTTAGGGTTCGGGTTCGGGTTAGGGTTAGGGTTAGGGTTAGGGTTAGGGTTCGGATTAGGGTTAGGGTTAGGGTTCGGGTTAGGGTTCGGGTTAGGGTTAGGGTTAGGGTTAGGGTTCTGTTTAGGCTTCGGGTTAGGGTTAGGGTTAGGTTTCGTGTTTGGGTTAGGGTTAGGGTTCGGGTTAGGGTTCGTGTTAGGTTTAGGTTTAGGGTTCGTTTTAGGGTTCGGGTTAGGGTTAGGGTTCGGGTTCAGGTTAGGTTTAGGGTTAGGGTTTGGGTTCGGTTTAGGGTTAGGGTTAGGGTTAGGGTTCGATTTAGGGTTCTGTTTAGGGTTAGGGTTAGGGTTCGGTTTAGGGTTCGGGTTAGGGTTAGGGTTAGGGTTAGGGTTCGGGTTAGGATTAGGGTTAGGGTTAGGGTTCGGGTTAGGGTTAGGTTTAGGTTTAGGGTTCGGGTTAGGGTTAGGGTTCGGGTTCGTGTTACGGTTAGGGTTAGGGTTAGGGTTAGGGTTAGGGTTAGGGTTAGGGTTCGGGTTAGGGTTAGTGTTCGGGTTAGGGTTCGGGTTCGGGTTAGGGTTAGGGTTAGGGTTCGGGTTAGGGTTAGGGTTAGAGTTCGGGTTAGGGTCAGGGTTAGGGTTAGGGTTCGATTTAGGTTTCGGGTTAGGGTTAGGGTTAGCGTTCGGTTTAAGGTTAGGGTTAGGGTTCGGGTTAGGGTTCGGGTTAGGGTTAGGGTTAGGGTTAGGGTTAGGGTTCGGGTTAGGGTTCGGGTTAGGGTTCGGGTTAGGGTTAGGGTTAGGGTTCGGGTTAGGGTTAGGGTTCGGGTTAGGGTTAGGTTTAGGGTTAGGGTTAGGTTTCGGGTTAGGGTTAGGGTTCGGGTTTGGGTTAGGGTTCGGGTTAGGGTTAGGGTTCGGGTTCGGGCTAGGGTGAGGGTTACGGTTAGGGTTAGGGTTCGGGTTAGGGTTAGGATTCGGGTTAGGTTTAGGGTTAGAGTTACGTTTAGGGTTCGGGTTAGGGTTCGGTTTAGGGTTCGGGTTAGGTTTAGGGTTCGGGTTAGGGTTAGGTTTAGGGTTAGAGTTAGGGTTAGGGTTAGGTTTCGAGTTAGGTTTACCGTTAGGGTTAGGGTTAGGGTAGGGTTCAGGTTAGGGTTAGGGTTAGGGTTCGGGTTAGGGTTCGGGTTCGGTTACGGTTAGGGGTTAGTGTTCAGGTTAGGGTTAGGGTTAGTGTTCGGGTTAGGGTTCGGGTTAGGGTTAGTTTTAGAGTTTGGGTTAGGGTTAGGGTTAGGGTTAGGGTTAGGGTTAGGGTTCGGGTTACAGTTAAGGTTCGGGTTAGGGTTAGGGTTAGGGTTCGGGTTAGGGTTAGGGTTAGGGTTCGGGTTAGGGTTAGGGTTCGGGTTAGGGTTAGGGTTAGGGTTCGGGTTAGGTTTCGGGGTAGGTTTAGGGTTAGGGTTCGGGTTAGGTTTAGGTTTTCGGTTAGGGTTAGGGTTAGGGTTTGGGTTCGGGTTAGGGTTAGATTTCGGGCTCGGGTTAGGGTTAGGTTTCGGGTTAGGGTAAGGGTTAGGGTTCGGGTTAGGGTTAGGTTTCGGGTTAGGGTTAGGGTTAGGGTTCGGGTTAGGGTTAGGGTTAGGGTTAAGGTTCGTGTTAGGGTTCGGGTTACGGGTCGGGTTAGGGTTAGGGTTAGGGTTCGGGTTAGGGTTAGGGTTAGGGTTAGAGTTCGGGTTAGGGTTAGGGTTCGGGTTAGGGTTAGGGTTAGGTTTCCTGTTAGGGTTAGGGTTAGGGTTAGGGTTCGAGTTAGGATTAGGGTTAGGGTTAGGGTTCGGGTTCGGGTTCGGGTTAGGGTTAGGTTTGGGTTTCGGGTTAGGGTTAGGGTTCGGGTTAGGTTTCGGTTTAGGTTTCGGGTTAGGGTTCGGGTTAGAGTTAGGATTCGGGTTATGGTTACGGTTAGGGTTAGGGTTCGGGTTAGGGTTAGGGTTAGGGTTAGGGTTAGGGTTCGGGTTAGGGTTAGGGTTAGGGTTCGGGTTCGGGTTCGGGTTAGGGTTAGGGTTCGGGTTCGGGTTAGGTTAGGTTCGGGTTAGGGTTCGGGTTCCGGTTAGGGTTAGGGGTTAGGGTTCGGGTTAGGGTTCGGGTTAGGGTTCGGGTTAGGGTTCGGGTTAGGGTTGGGATTAGGGTTAGGGTTAGGGTTAGGGTTAGGGTTCGGGTTAGGGTTAGGGTTAGTGTTAGTGTTAGGGTTCAGGTTCGGGTTAAGGTTAGGGTTCGGGTTAGGGTTCGGAATAGGGTTAGGGTTAGGGTTCGGGTTAGGATTCGGGTTAGGGTTCGGGTTAGGGTTGGGGTTAGGGTTCGGGATAGGGTTAGGTTTAGGGTTAGGGTTAGGGTTCAAGATAGCGTTAGGGTTCGGGTTAGGGTTAGGTTTAGGCTTCGGGTTAGGGTTCAGGTTCGGGTTAGGGTTAGTGTTAGGCTTCGGGTTAGGGTTAGGGTTCGGGTTAGGGTTCGGGTTAGGGTTAGGTTTAGGGTTAGGGTTAGGGTTCAAGATAGGGTTAGGGTTCGGGTTAGGGTTAGGGTTAGGCTTCAGGTTAGGGTTCGGGTTTGGGTTAGGGTTAGGGTTAGGGTTCGGGTTAGGGTTAGGGTTCGGGTTCGGGTTCGGGTTAGGGTTAGGGTTAGGGTTAGGTTTAGGGTTCGGGTTCGCGTTAGGGTTAGGTTTTAGGGTTCGGTTTCGGGTTAGGTTTCGTGTTAGGGTTAGGGGTTAATGTTAGGGTTAGGGTTAGGGTTAGGGTTAGGGTTCGGGTTCGGGTTAGGGTTAGGGTTAGGGTTCGGGTTAGGGTTCGGGTTCGGGTTAGGGTGAGGGTTAGGGTAAGGGTTCCGGTTAGGGTTAGGGTTAGGGTTAGGGTTAGGGTTCGGCTTAGTGTTCGGGTTCGGGTTAGGGTGAGGGTTAGGGTAAGGGTTAAGGTTCGGGTTAGGGTTAGGGTTAGGGTTAGGGTTCGGTTTAGGGTTCGGGTTAGGGTTAGTGTTAGGGTTCGGGTTAGGGTTAGGGTTAGGGTTCGGGTTAGGGTTCGGGTTCGGGTTAGGGTTAGGGTTAGGCTTCGGGTTAGGGTTCGGCTTCGGGTTAGGGTTAGGTTTAGTGTTAGGGTTAGGGTTCGGGTTCGGGTTAGGGTTAGGGTTCGGGTTAGGTTTCGGGGTAGGTTTAGGTTTAGGGTTCGGGTTAGGTTTAGGTTTTCGCTTAGTGTTAGGGTTAGGGTTTGGGTTCAGGTTAGGGTTAGGTTTCGGGCTCGGGTTAGGGTTAGGGTTCGGTTTAAGGTAAGGGTTAGGTTTCGGGTTAGGGTTAGGTTTAGGGTTAGGGTTAGGTTTCGGGTTAGGGTTAGGGTTCGGGTTTGGGTTAGGGTTCGGGTTAGGGTTAGGGTTCGGGTTCGGGCTAGGGTGAGGGTTACGGTTAGGGTTAGGGTTCGGGTTAGGGTTAGGATTCGGGTTAGGTTTAGGGTTAGAGTTACGTTTAGGGTTCGGGTTAGGGTTCGGTTTAGGGTTCGGGTTAGGTTTAGGGTTCGGGTTAGGGTTAGGTTTAGGGTTAGAGTCAGGGTTAGGGTTAGGTTTCGAGTTAGGTTTACCGTTAGGGTTAGGGTTAGGGTAGGGTTCAGGTTAGGGTTAGGGTTAGGGTTCGGGTTAGGGTTCGGGTTCGGTTACGGTTAGGGGTTAGTGTTCAGGTTAGGGTTAGGGTTAGTGTTCGGGTTAGGGTTCGGGTTAGGGTTAGTTTTAGAGTTTGGGTTAGGGTTAGGGTTAGGGTTAGGGTTAGGGTTAGGGTTCGGGTTACAGTTAAGGTTCGGGTTAGGGTTAGGGTTAGGGTTCGGGTTAGGGTTAGGGTTAGGGTTCGGGTTAGGGTTAGGGTTCGGGTTAGGGTTAGGGTTAGGGTTCGGGTTAGGTTTCGGGGTAGGTTTAGGGTTAGGGTTCGGGTTAGGTTTAGGTTTTCGGTTAGGGTTAGGGTTAGGGTTTGGGTTCGGGTTAGGGTTAGATTTCGGGCTCAGGTTAGGGTTAGGTTTCGGGTTAGGGTAAGGGTTAGGGTTCGGGTTAGGGTTAGGTTTCGGGTTAGGGTTAGGGTTAGGGTTCGGGTTAGGGTTAGGGTTAGGGTTAAGGTTCGTGTTAGGGTTCGGGTTACGGGTCGGGTTAGGGTTAGGGTTAGGGTTAGTGTTCGGGTTAGGGTTAGGGTTCGGGTTAGGGTTAGGGTTAGGTTTCCTGTTAGGGTTAGGGTTAGGGTTAGGGTTCGAGTTAGGATTAGGTTTAGGGTTAGGGTTCGGGTTCGGGTTCGGGTTAGGGTTAGGTTTGGGTTTCGGGTTAGGGTTAGGGTTCAGGTTAGGTTTCGGTTTAGGTTTCGGGTTAGGGTTCGGGTTAGAGTTAGGATTCGGGTTAGGGTTACGGTTAGGGTTAGGGTTCGGGTTAGGGTTAGGGTTAGGGTTAGGGTTAGGGTTCGGGTTAGGGTTAGGGTTAGGGTTCGGGTTCGGGTTCGGGTTAGGGTTAGGGTTCGGGTTCGGGTTAGGTTAGGTTCGGGTTAGGGTTCGGGTTCCGGTTAGGGTTAGGGGTTAGGGTTCGGGTTAGGGTTCGGGTTAGGGTTCGGGTTAGGGTTCGGGTTAGGGTTGGGATTAGGGTTAGGGTTAGGGTTCGGGTTCTGGTTAGGGTTAGGGTTCGGGTTAGGGTTAGGGTTAGGGTTCAGGTTAGGGTTCGGGTTCGGGTTAGGGTTAGGGTTAGGGTTCGGTTTAGGGTTAGGGTTAGGGTGAAGGTTAGGGTTAGGGTTCGGGTTAGGGTTCGGTTTAGGTTTCGGGTTAGGGTTAGGGTTAGGGTTAGGGTCAGCTTTAGGGTTAGGGTTCGGGTTTGGGTTAGGATTAGGGTTAGGGTTAGGGTTCGGGTTAGGGTTAGGGTTAAGGTTCGGGTTAGGGGTGGGTTCGGGTTAGGTTTCTGGTTAGGGTTAGGGTTCTGGTTCGGGTTAGGTTTAGGGTTCTGGTTCGGGTTAGTGTTAGGGTTCGGGTTAGGGTTAGGGTTCGGTTTAGGGTTAGGGTTAGGGTTCGGGTTAGGGTTCGGGTTAGGGTTAGGGTTATTTTTCGGGTTAGGGTTAGGGTTAGGGTTAGGGTTAGGGTTAGGGTTCGTTTTAGGTTTCGGGTTAGGGTTAGGGTTAGGGTTCAGGTTAGGGTTAGGGTTAGGGTTCGGGTTAGGGTTCGGGTTCGGGATAGGGTTAGGGTTAGGGTTAGGGGTTAGGGTTAGGTTTCGGGTTAGGGTTAGGGTTAGGGTTAGTGTTCGGGTTAGGGTTAGGGTTAGGATCCGGGTTAGGGTTATGGTTAGGGTTAGGGTTCGGGTTCGGGTTAGGGTAAGTGTTAGGGTTGGGTTAGGTTTAGGGTTAGTGTTCGGGTTAGGGTTCGGATTAGGGTTAGGGTTAGGGTTCGGATTAGGGTTAGGGTTAGGGTTAGGGTTCGGGTTAGGGTTAGGGTTCGGGTTCGGGTTAGGGTTAGGGTTAGGGTTAGGGTTAGGGTTCGGATTAGGGTTAGGGTTAGGGTTCGGGTTAGGGTTCGGGTTAGGGTTAGGGTTAGGGTTAGGGTTCTGTTTAGGCTTCGGGTTAGGGTTAGGGTTAGGTTTCGTGTTTGGGTTAGGGTTAGGGTTCGGGTTAGGGTTCGTGTTAGGTTTAGGTTTAGGGTTCGTTTTAGGGTTCGGGTTAGGGTTAGGGTTCGGGTTCAGGTTAGGTTTAGGGTTAGGGTTTGGGTTCGGTTTAGGGTTAGGGTTAGGGTTAGGGTTCGATTTAGGGTTCTGTTTAGGGTTAGGGTTAGGGTTCGGTTTAGGGTTCGGGTTAGGGTTAGGGTTAGGGTTAGGGTTCGGGTTAGGATTAGGGTTAGGGTTAGGGTTCGGGTTAGGGTTAGGTTTAGGTTTAGGGTTCGGGTTAGGGTTAGGGTTCGGGTTCGTGTTACGGTTAGGGTTAGGGTTAGGGTTAGGGTTAGGGTTAGGGTTAGGGTTCGGGTTAGGGTTAGTGTTCGGGTTAGGGTTCGGGTTCGGGTTAGGGTTAGGGTTAGGGTTCGGGTTAGGGTTAGGGTTAGAGTTCGGGTTAGGGTCAGGGTTAGGGTTAGGGTTCGATTTAGGTTTCGGGTTAGGGTTAGGGTTAGCGTTCGGTTTAAGGTTAGGGTTAGGGTTCGGGTTAGGGTTCGGGTTAGGGTTAGGGTTAGGGTTAGGGTTAGGGTTCGGGTTAGGGTTCGGGTTAGGGTTCGGGTTAGGGTTAGGGTTAGGGTTCGGGTTAGGGTTAGGGTTCGGGTTAGGGTTAGGTTTAGGGTTAGGGTTAGGTTTCGGGTTAGGGTTAGGGTTCGGGTTTGGGTTAGGGTTCGGGTTAGGGTTAGGGTTCGGGTTCGGGCTAGGGTGAGGGTTACGGTTAGGGTTAGGGTTCGGGTTAGGGTTAGGATTCGGGTTAGGTTTAGGGTTAGAGTTACGTTTAGGGTTCGGGTTAGGGTTCGGTTTAGGGTTCGGGTTAGGTTTAGGGTTCGGGTTAGGGTTAGGTTTAGGGTTAGAGTTAGGGTTAGGGTTAGGTTTCGAGTTAGGTTTACCGTTAGGGTTAGGGTTAGGGTAGGGTTCAGGTTAGGGTTAGGGTTAGGGTTCGGGTTAGGGTTCGGGTTCGGTTACGGTTAGGGGTTAGTGTTCAGGTTAGGGTTAGGGTTAGGGTTCGGGTTAGGGTTCGGGTTAGGGTTAGTTTTAGAGTTTGGGTTAGGGTTAGGGTTAGGGTTAGGGTTAGGGTTAGGGTTCGGGTTACAGTTAAGGTTCGGGTTAGGGTTAGGGTTAGGGTTCGGGTTAGGGTTAGGGTTAGGGTTCGGGTTAGGGTTAGGGTTCGGGTTAGGGTTAGGGTTAGGGTTCGGGTTAGGTTTCGGGGTAGGTTTAGGGTTAGGGTTCGGGTTAGGTTTAGGTTTTCGGTTAGGGTTAGGGTTAGGGTTTGGGTTCGGGTTAGGGTTAGATTTCGGGCTCGGGTTAGGGTTAGGTTTCGGGTTAGGGTAAGGGTTAGGGTTCGGGTTAGGGTTAGGTTTCGGGTTAGGGTTAGGGTTAGGGTTCGGGTTAGGGTTAGGGTTAGGGTTAAGGTTCGTGTTAGGGTTCGGGTTACGGGTCGGGTTAGGGTTAGGGTTAGGGTTCGGGTTAGGGTTAGGGTTAGGGTTAGAGTTCGGGTTAGGGTTAGGGTTCGGGTTAGGGTTAGGGTTAGGTTTCCTGTTAGGGTTAGGGTTAGGGTTAGGGTTCGAGTTAGGATTAGGGTTAGGGTTAGGGTTCGGGTTCGGGTTCGGGTTAGGGTTAGGTTTGGGTTTCGGGTTAGGGTTAGGGTTCGGGTTAGGTTTCGGTTTAGGTTTCGGGTTAGGGTTCGGGTTAGAGTTAGGATTCGGGTTATGGTTACGGTTAGGGTTAGGGTTCGGGTTAGGGTTAGGGTTAGGGTTAGGGTTAGGGTTCGGGTTAGGGTTAGGGTTAGGGTTCGGGTTCGGGTTCGGGTTAGGGTTAGGGTTCGGGTTCGGGTTAGGTTAGGTTCGGGTTAGGGTTCGGGTTCCGGTTAGGGTTAGGGGTTAGGGTTCGGGTTAGGGTTCGGGTTAGGGTTCGGGTTAGGGTTCGGGTTAGGGTTGGGATTAGGGTTAGGGTTAGGGTTAGGGTTAGGGTTCGGGTTAGGGTTAGGGTTAGTGTTAGTGTTAGGGTTCAGGTTCGGGTTAAGGTTAGGGTTCGGGTTAGGGTTCGGAATAGGGTTAGGGTTAGGGTTCGGGTTAGGATTCGGGTTAGGGTTCGGGTTAGGGTTAGTGTTAGGTTTAGGGTTAGGGTTCGTGTTCGGGTTAGGGTTAGGGTTCGGGGTACGGTTAGGGTTAGGGTTCAGGTTAGCGTTCGGGTTCGGGTTAGGGTTAGGGTAGGGTTCGGGTTAGGGTTAGGGTTAGGGTTAGGGGTAGGGTTCGGGTTAGGGTTCGGGTTAGGGTTCGGGTTAGGGTTAGGGTTAGGGTTAGTGTTAGGGTTCGGATTAGGGTTAGGGTTAGGATTAGGGTTAGTGTTCGGGTTCGGGTTAGGGTTAGGGGTTAGTGTTCAGGTTAGGGTTAGGGTTAGGTTTCGGGTTAGGGTTCGCGTTAGTATTAGGGTTAGGGTTCGGGTTAGGGTTAGGGTTAGGGTTCGGGTTAGGGTTAGGGTTAGGTTTCGGGTTAGGGTTAGGTTTCGGGTTCGGAATAGGGTTAGGTTTCGGGTTAGTGTTAGGGTTAGGTTCGGGTTAGGGTACGGGATAGGGTTAGGGTTCGGGTTAGGGTTAGGGTTAGGGTTTGCGTTACGGTTAGGGTTCCGGTTAGGGTTAGGGTTAGGGTTCGGGTTAGGGTTAGGGTTAGGTTTCGGGTTAGGGTTCGGGTTAGGGTTCGGGTTAGGGTTAGGTTTAGGGTTAGTGTTAGGGTTCAAGATAGGGTTAGGGTTCGGGTTAGGGTTAGGGTTAGACCTCCGGTTAGGGTTCGGGTACGGGTTAGGGTTAGGGTTAGGGTTCGGGTTAGGGTTAGGTTTCGGGTTCGGGTTCGGTTTAGGGTTAGGGTTAGGGTTAGGTTTAGGGTTCGGGTTCGCGTTAGGTCTAGGGGTTAGGGTTCGGGTTCGGGTTAGGGTAGGGTTAGGTTTCGTGTTAGGGTTAGGGGTTAATGTTAGGGTTAGGGTTAGGGTTAGGGTTCGGGTTCGGGTTAGGGTTAGGGTTAGGGTTAGGGTTCGGGTTAGGGTTCGGATTCGGGTTAGGGTGAGGGTTAGGGTAAGGGTTAGGGTTCGGATTAGGGTTAGGGTTAGGATTAGGGTTAGGTTTCGGGTTCGGGTTAGGGTTAGGGTTACGGTTAGGGTTAGGGTTCGGGTTAGGGTTAGGGTGAGGGTTCGGGTTAAGGTTAGGGTTAGGGTTAAGTTTAGGGTTCGGGTTAGGGTTCGGTTTAGGGTTCGGGTTAGGGTTAGGGTTCGGGTTAGGGTTAGGTTTAGGGTTAGGGTTAGGGTTCGGGTTAGGGTTAGGGTTAGGTTTCAGGTTAGGGTTCGGGTTCGGGTTAGGGTTAGGGTTCGGGTTAGGTTTAGGGTTAGGGTTCGGGTTAGGGTTAGGTTTCGGGTTAGGGTTAGGGTCGGGTTAGGGTTAGGGTTAGGGTTCGGATTAGGGTTAGGGTTAGGGTTAGTGTTAGGGTTAGGGTTAGGGTTCGGGTTCGGGTTAGGTTAAGGGTTAGGGTTCGGGTTAGGGTTAGGGTTAGGGTTCGGGTTAGGGTTCGGGTTAGGGTTAGGGTTAGGGTTAGGGTTCGGGTTAGGGTTAGGGTTAGGGTTAGGGTTCGGGTTAGGGTTAGGGTTCGGTTCGGGTTAGGATTAGGGTTAGGGTTAGGGTTAGGGTTCAGGTTAGTTTTCGGGTTAGGGTTAGGGTTAGGGTTCGGTTTAGGGTTCGGTTAGGGTTAGGTTTAGGGGTCGGGTTAGGGTTAGGGTTAGGGTTCGGGTTAGGGTTAGGGTTAGGGTTCGGGTTAGGGTTGGGGTTAGGGTTCGGGATAGGGTTAGGTTTAGGGTTAGGGTTAGGGTTCAAGATAGCGTTAGGGTTCGGGTTAGGGTTAGGTTTAGGCTTCGGGTTAGGGTTCAGGTTCGGGTTAGGGTTAGTGTTAGGCTTCGGGTTAGGGTTAGGGTTCGGGTTAGGGTTCGGGTTAGGGTTAGGTTGAGGGTTAGGGTTAGGGTTCAAGATAGGGTTAGGGTTCGGGTTAGGGTTAGGGTTAGGCTTCGGGTTAGGGTTCGGGTTTGGGTTAGGGTTAGGGTTAGGGTTCGGGTTAGGGTTAGGGTTCGGGTTCGGTTTCGGTTTAGGGTTAGGGTTAGGGTTAGGTTTAGGGTTCGGGTTCGCGTTAGGGTTAGGTTTTATGGTTCGGTTTCGGGTTAGGTTTAGGGTTAGGTTTCGTGTTAGGGTTAGGGGTTAATGTTAGGGTTAGGGTTAGGGTTAGGGTTAGGGTTCGGGTTCGGGTTAGGGTTAGGGTTAGGGTTCGGGTTAGGGTTCGGGTTCGGGTTAGGGTGAGGGTTAGGGTAAGGGTTCCGGTTAGGGTTAGGGTTAGGGTTAGGGTTAGGGTTCGGCTTAGGGTTCGGGTTCGGGTTAGGGTGAGGGTTAGGGTAAGGGTTAAGGTTCGGGTTAGGGTTAGGGTTAGGGTTAGGGTTAGGGTTCGGTTTAGGGTTCGGGTTAGGGTTAGTGTTAGGGTTCGGGTTAGGGTTAGGGTTAGGGTTCGGGTTAGGGTTCGAGTTCGGGTTAGGGTTAGGGTTAGGCTTCGGGTTAGGGTTCGGCTTCGGGTTAGGGTTAGGTTTAGTGTTAGGGTTAGGGTTCGGGTTCGGGTTAGGGTTAGGGTTCGGGTTAGGTTTCGGGGTAGGTTTAGGTTTAGGGTTCGGGTTAGGTTTAGGTTTTCGCTTAGTGTTAGGGTTAGGGTTTGGGTTCAGGTTAGGGTTAGGTTTCGGGCTCGGGTTAGGGTTAGGGTTCGGTTTAAGGTAAGGGTTAGGGTTCGGGTTAGGGTTAGGGTTCGGTTTAGGGTTAGGGTTAGGGTTCGGGTTAGGGTTAGGGTTAGGGTTCGGGTTCGGGTTCGGGTTAGGGTTAGGGTTCGGGTTCGGGTTAGGTTAGGGTTCGGGTTAGGGTTCGGGTTCTGGTTAGGGTTAGGGGTTAGGGTTCGGGTTAGGTTTCGGGTTAGGGTTAGGGTTAGGGTTAGTGTTAGGGTTTGGGTTCGGGTTAGGGTTAGGGTTCGGGTTAGGGTTCGGAATAGGGTTAGGGTTAGAGTTCGGGTTAGGGTTCGGGTTAGGGTTCGGGTTAGGGTTAGGGTTAGGGTTAGGGTTCGTGTTCGGGTTACGGTTAGGGTTTGGCGTACGGTTAGGGTTAGGGTTCAGGTTAGGTTTCGGGTTCGGGTTAGGGTTAGGGTTAGGGTTCGGGTTAGGGTTAGGGTTAGGGTTAGGGTTAGGGTTCGGGATTAGTGTTCGGGTTAGGGTTTGGGTTAGAGTTAGGGTTAGGGTTAGGGTTAGGTTTAGGGTTAGATTTCGGGTTAGGTTTAGGGTTAGGGTTAGGGTTAGTGTTCGGGTTAGGGTTAGGGTTCGAGTTAGGGTTAGGGTTCGGGTTAGGGTTAGGGGTTCGGGTTAGGGTTAGGGTTAGGGTTCGGGTTAGGTTTAAGATTAGGGTTAGGTTTAGGGTTCGGGTTCGGTTTAGGTTTAGGGTTAGGGTTAGGGTTAGGGTTCGGGTTAGGGTTAGGGTAATAGTTTGGGTTAGGGTTCGGGGTAGGGTTAGGGTTTGGGTTTGGGCTCGGGTTCGGGTTCGGGTTAGGGGTTAGGGTTCGTGTTAGGGTTAGGTTTAGGGTTCGGGTTAGGGTTAGGGTTAGGTTTAGGGTTAGGGTTCGGATTAGGTACAGGGTTAGGTTTCGGGTAGTGTTCTGGTTCGGGTTAGGGTTAGGGTTAGGGTTAGAGTTAGGGTTCGGGTTAGGTTTAGGGTTAGGGTTAGGGTTAGGGGTTAGGGTTAGGGTTCGTGGTAGGGCTAGGGTTAGGGTTAGGGTTAGGGTTCGGGTTAGGGTTAGGGTTAGTGTTCGTGTTAGGTTTAGGTTTAGGGTTAGGTTTAGGGTTCGGGTTAGGGTTAGGGTTAGGGTTACGGTTCGGGTTAGGGTTAGGGTTAGGTTTCGGGTTAGGGTTCGGGTTAGGGTTACGGTTAGGTTTAGGGTTCGGTTTAAGGTTAGGGTTAGGGGTAGGGTTCGGGTTAGGGTTAGGGTTCGGGTTCGGGTTAGGGTTAGGGTTAGGTTTAGGTTTAGGGTTCGGATTAGGGTTAGGTTTAGGGTTCGGGTTAGGTTTCGGGTTCGGGTTAGGGTTAGGGTTAGGTTTAGGGTTAGGGTTCGGTTTAGGGTTAGGGTTCGGGTTAGGGTTAGGGTTAGGTTCGGGTTAGGGTTAGGGTTAGGGTTCGGGTTAGGGTTAGGGTTAGGGTTCGGGTTACGGTACAGGTTCGGGTTAGGGTTTGGGTTAGGGTTCGGGTTCGGGTTAGGGTTAGGGTTACGGTTAGGGTTAGGGTTAGGGTTAGGGTTAGGGTTCGATTTAGGTTTCGGTTTATGGTTAGGGTTAGGGTTCGTGTTAGGGTTAGGGTTAGGGTTCGGGTTAGGGTTCGGGTTAGGTTTCGGGTTAGGTTTTGGGTTAGGATTAGTGTTAGGGTTCGGGTTAGGGTAAGGGTTCGGGTTAGGTTTAGGTTTAGGGTTAGGGTTAGGGTTCGGGATAGGGTTAAGGTTCGGGTTAGGGTTAGGGTTCGGGTTAGGGTTAGGGTTCGGGATCGGGTTAGGGTGAGGGTTACGGTTAGGGTTCGGGTTCGGGTTAGGGTTAGGGTTCGGGTTAGGTTTAGGGTTAGGGTTAGGTTTAGGGTACGGGTTAGGGTTCGGTTTAGGGTTCGGGTTAGTGTTAGGGTTCGGGTTAGGGTTAGGTTTAGGATTAGAGTTAGGTTTAGGGTTAGGGTTCGAGTTCGGGTTAGGGTTCGGATTAGGGTTAGTTTTAGGGTTCGGGTTAGGGGTAGGGTTAGGGATAGGGTTAGGGTTCGGGTTAGGGTTAGGATTCGGGTAAGGGGTTAGGGTTCGGGTCGGGTGAGGGTTAGGGTTAGGGTTCCGGTTAGGGTTAGGGTTAGGGTTCGGGTTCGGGTTAGGTTTAGGTTTAGGTTTAGGGTTCGGGTTAGGTTTCGGGTTAGGGTTAGGGTAAGGCTTCGGGTTAGGGTTCGGGTTAGGGTTCGGGTTTGGGTTAGGGTTAGGGTTAGGGTTCAGGTTAGGGTTAGGGTTAGGGTTAGGTTTAGGGTTCGGGTTAGGTTTAGCGTTAATTTTCGGGTTCGGATTCGGGGTAGATTTAGTTTTCGGGTTCGGGTTAGGGTTAGGGTTCGGGTTCGGGTTAGGGTTCTGGTTCGGGTTAGGGTTAGGGTTTAGCGTTCGGGTTAGGGTTGGGGTTAGGGTTTGGGTTAGGGTTGGGGTTAGGGTTAGGGTCAGGGTTAGGGTTCGGGTTAGGGTTAGGGTTAGGGTTCGGGTTCGGGTTAAGTTTAGGGTTAGGGTTAGGGTTCGGTTTAGGGTTCGGATTAGGGTTCGGGTTAGGGTTCGGTTTAGGGTTCGAGTTAGAGTTAGGGTTAGGGTTAGGGTTAGGGTTCGGGTTAGGGTTAGGGTTCGGGTTAGGGTTAGGGTTAGGGTTCGGGTTAGGGTTCGGGTTCGGGTTAGGGTTAGGGTTAGGGTTCGGTTTAGGGTTAGGGTTAGGGTGAAGGTTAGGGTTAGGGTTCGGGTTAGGGTTCGGTTAAGGGTTCGGGTTAGGGTTAGGGTTAGGGTTAGGGTCAGCTTTAGGGTTAGAGTTCGGGTTAGGGTTAGGGTTAGGGTTAGGGTTCGGGTTCGGGTTAGGGTTAGGTTTCGAGTTAGGGTTAGGGTTCGGGTTAGGCTTAGGCGTTAGGGTTAGGGTTAGGGTTAGGGTTCGGGTTAGGGTTAGGGTTAGAGTTAGGGTTAGGGTTATGTTTCGAGTTCGGGTTAGGGTTAGGGTTCGGGTTAGGGTTCGGTTTCGGGTTAGGGTGAGGGTTAGGGTTCGGGTTAGGGTTAGGGTTCGGGTTCGGGTTAGGGTTAGGGTTAGGGTTAGGGTTAGGGTTCGGATTAGGTTTAGGGTTAGGGTTCGGGTTAGGGTTCGGTTTAGGGTTAGGGTTAGGGTTAGGGTTCGGTTTAGGCTTCGGGTTAGGGTTAGGGTTAGGTTTCGGGTTAGGGTTAGGGTTAGGGTTCGGGTTAGGGTTCGTGTTAGGGTTAGGGTTAGGGTTCGTTTTAGGGTTCGGGTTAGGGTTAGGGTTCGGGTTCGGGTTAGGTTTAGGTTTAGGGTTAGGGTTCGGTTTAGGGTTAGGGTTAGGGTTAGGGTTCGATTTAGGGTTCGGTTTAGAGTTAGGGTTAGGGTTTGGTTTAGGGTTCGGGTTAGGGTTAGGGTTAGGGTTAGGGTTCGGGTTAGGATTAGGGTTAGGGTTAGGGTTCGGGTTAGGGTTAGGGTTAGGTTTAGGGTTAGAGTTAGGGTTAGGGTTAGGTTTCGAGTTAGGTTTAGCGTTAGGGTTAGGGTTAGGGTTAGGGTTCGGGTTAGGGTTAGGTTTAGGGTTCGGGTTAGGTTTCGGGTTCGGTTACGGTTAAGGGTTAGTGTTCAGGTTAGGGTTAGGTTTAGGGTTCGGGTTAGGGTTCGGGTTAGGGTTAGTTTTAGTGTTTGCGTTAGGGTTAGGGTTAGGGTTAGGGTTAGGGTTCGGGTTACAGTTAAGGTTCGGGTTAGGGTTAGGTTTAGGGTTCGGGTTAGGGTTAGGTTTAGGGTTCGGGTTAGGGTTAGGTTTCGGGTTAGGGTTAGGGTTAGGGTTCGGGTTGGGGTTCGGGTTAGGGTTAGGGTTCGGTTTAGGGTTCGGGTAAGGGTTCGGGTTAGGGTTCGGTTTAGGGTTCGAGTTAGGGTTAGGGTTAGGGTTAGGGTTCGGGTTCGGGTTAGGGTTAGGGTTCGGGTTAGGGTTAGGGTTAGGGTTCAGGTTACGGTTCGGGTTCGGGTTAGGGTTAGGGTTAGGGTTCGGTTTAGGGTTAGGGTTAGGGTGAAGGTTAGGGTTAGGGTTCGGGTTAGGGTTCGGTTTAGGGTTCGGGTTAGGGTTAGAGTTAGGGTTAGGGTCAGCTTTAGGGTTAGGGTTCGGGTTTGGGTTAGGGTTAGGGTTAGGGTTAGGGTTCGGGTTAGGGTTAGGGTTAGGGTTCGGGTTAGGGGTGGGTTCGGGTTAGGTTTCTGGTTAGGGTTAGGTTTCTGGTTCGGGTTAGGTTTAGGGTTCTGGTTAGGGTTAGTGTTAGGGTTCGGGTTAGGGTTAGGGTTCGGTTTAGGGTTAGGGTTAGGGTTCGGGTTAGGGTTCGGGTTAGGGTTAGGGTTATTTTTCGGGTTAGGGTTAGGGTTAGGGTTAGGGTTAGGGTTAGGGTTCGTTTTAGGTTTCGGGTTAGGGTTAGGGTTAGTGTTCAGGTTAGGGTTAGGGTTAGGGTTCGGGTTAGGGTTCGGTTTCGGGATAGGGTTAGGGTTAGGGTTAGGGGTTAGGGTTAGGTTTCGGGTTAGGGTTAGTGTTAGGGTTAGGGTTCGGGTTAGGGTTAGGGTTAGGGTCCGGTTTAGGGTTATGGTTAGGGTTAGGGTTCGGGTTCGGGTTACGGTAAGTGTTAGGGTTGGGTTAGGTTTAGGGTTAGTGTTCGGGTTAGGGTTCGGATTAGGGTTAGGGTTAGGGTTAGGGTTCGGATTAGGGTTAGGGTTAGGGTTAGGGTTCGGGTTAGGGTTAGGGTTCGGGTTCGGGTTAGGGTTAGGGTTAGGGTTAGGGTTCGGATTAGGGTTAGGGTTAGGGTTCGGGTTAGGGTTCGGGTTAGGGTTAGGGTTAGGGTTAGGGTTCTGTTTAGGCTTCGGGTTAGGGTTAGGGTTAGGTTTCGTGTTAGGGTTAGGGTTAGGGTTCGGGTTAGGGTTCGTGTTAGGTTTAGGTTTAGGGTTCGTTTTAGGGTTCGGGTTAGGGTTAGGGTTCGGGTTCGGGTTAGGTTTAGGGTTAGGGTTAGGGTTCCGTTTAGGATTAGGTTTAGGGTTAGGGTTCGATTTAGGGTTCTGTTTAGGGTTAGGGTTAGGGTTCGGTTTAGGGTTCGGGTTAGGGTTAGGGTTAGGGTTAGGGTTCGGGTTAGGATTAGGGTTAGGGTTAGGGTTCGGGTTAGGGTTAGGTTTAGGTTTAGGGTTCGGGTTAGGGTTAGGGTTCGGGTTCGTGTTACGGTTAGGGTTAGGGTTAGGGTTAGGGTTAGGGTTAGGGTTAGGGTTCGGGTTAGGGTTAGTGTTCGGGTTAGGGTTCGGGTTCGGGTTAGGGTTAGGGTTAGGGTTCGGGTTAGGGTTAGGGTTAGAGTTCGGGTTAGGGTTAGGGTTAGGGTTAGGGTTCGATTTAGGTTTCGGGTTAGGGTTAGGGTTAACGTTCGGTTTAAGGTTAGGGTTAGGTTTCGGGTTAGGGTTCGGGTTAGGGTTAGGGTTAGGGTTAGGGTTAGGGTTCGGGTTAGGGTTCGGGTTAGGGTTCGGGTTAGGGTTAGGGTTAGGGTTCGGGTTAGGGTTAGGGTTCGGGTTAGGGTTAGGTTTAGGGTTAGGGTTAGGTTTCGGGTTAGGGTTAGGGTTCGGGTTTGGGTTAGGGTTCGGGTTAGGGTTAGGGTTCGGGTTCGGGCTAGGGTGAGGGTTACGGTTAGGGTTAGGGTTCGGGTTAGGGTTAGGATTCGGGTTAGGGTTAGGGTTAGAGTTACGTTTAGGGTTCGGTTTAGGGTTCGGTTTAGGGTTCGGGTTAGGTTTAGGGTTCGGGTTAGGGTTAGGTTTAGGGTTAGAGTTAGGGTTAGGGTTAGGTTTCGAGTTAGGTTTACCGTTAGGGTTAGGGTTAGGGTTAGGGTTCAGGTTAGGGTTAGGGTTAGGGTTCGGGTTAGGGTTCGGGTTCGGTTACGGTTAGGGGTTAGTGTTCAGGTTAGGGTTAGGGTTAGGGTTCGGGTTAGGGTTCGGGTTAGGGTTAGTTTTAGAGTTTGGGTTAGGGTTAGGGTTAGGGTTAGGGTTAGGGTTAGGGTTCGGGTTACAGTTAAGGTTCGGGTTAGGGTTAGGGTTAGGGTTCGGGTTAGGGTTAGGGTTAGGGTTCGGGTTAGGGTTAGGGTTCGTGTTAGGGTTAGGGTTAGGGTTCGGGTTAGGTTTCGGGGTAGGTTTAGGGTTAGGGTTCGGGTTAGGTTTAGGTTTTCGGTTAGGGTTAGGGTTAGGGTTTGGGTTCGGGTTAGGGTTAGATTTCGGGCTCGGGTTAGGGTTAGGTTTCGGGTTAGGGTAAGGGTTAGGGTTCGGGTTAGGGTTAGGTTTCGGGTTAGGGTTAGGGTTAGGGTTAGGGTTCGGGTTAGGGTTAGGGTTAGGGTTAAGTTTCGTGTTAGGGTTCGGGTTACGGGTCGGGTTAGGGTTAGGGTTAGGGTTCGGGTTAGGGTTAGGGTTAGGGTTAGAGTTCGGGTTAGGATTAGGGTTCGGGTTAGGGTTAGGGTTAGGTTTCCTGTTAGGGTTAGGGTTAGGGTTAGGGTTCGAGTTAGGATTAGGGTTAGGGTTATGGTTCGGGTTCGGGTTCGGGTTAGGGTTAGGTTTGGGTTTCGGGTTAGGGTTAGGGTTCGGGTTAGGTTTCGGTTTAGGTTTCGGGTTAGGGTTCGGGTTAGAGTTAGGATTCGGGTTAGGGTTACGGTTAGGGTTAGGGTTCGGGTTAGGGTTAGGGTTAGGGTTAGGGTTCGGTTTAGGGTTAGGGTTCGGGTTCGGGTTCGGGTTAGGGTTAGGGTTCGGGTTCGGGTTCGGGTTAGGGTTAGGTTTCGAGTTAGGGTTAGGGTTCGGGTTAGGCTTAGGCGTTAGGGTTAGGGTTAGGGTTAGGGTTCGGGTTAGGGTTAGGGTTAGAGTTAGGGTTAGGGTTATGTTTCGAGTTCGGGTTAGGGTTAGGGTTCGGGTTAGGGTTCGGTTTCGGGTTAGGGTGAGGGTTAGGGTTCGGATTAGGGTTAGGGTTCGGGTTCGGGTTAGGGTTAGGGTTAGGGTTAGGGTTAGGGTTCGGATTAGGTTTAGGGTTAGGGTTCGGGTTAGGGTTCGGGTTAGGGTTAGGGTTAGGGTTAGGGTTCGGTTTAGGCTTCGGGTTAGGGTTAGGGTTAGGTTTCGGGTTAGGGTTAGGGTTAGGGTTCGGGTTAGGGTTCGTGTTATGGTTAGGGTTAGGGTTCGTTTTAGGGTTCGGGTTAGGGTTAGGGTTCGGGATCGGGTTAGGTTTAGGGTTAGGGTTAGGGTTCGGTTTAGGGTTAGGGTTAGGGTTAGGGTTCGATTTAGGGTTCGGTTTAGGGTTAGGGTTAGGGTTTGGTTTAGGGTTCGGGTTAGGGTTAGGGTTAGGGTTAGGGTTCGGGTTAGGATTAGGGTTAGGGTTAGGGTTCGGGTTAGGGTTAGGGTTAGGTTTAGGGTTAGAGTTAGGGTTAGGGTTAGGTTTCGAGTTAGGTTTAGCGTTAGGGTTAGGGTTAGGGTTAGGGTTCGGGTTAGGGTTAGGTTTAGGGTTCGGGTTAGGTTTCGGGTTCGGTTACGGTTAGGGGTTAGTGTTCAGGTTAGGGTTAGGGTTAGGGTTCGGGTTAGGGTTCGGGTTAGGGTTAGTTTTAGTGTTTGCGTTAGGGTTAGGGTTAGGGTTAGGATTAGGGTTCGGGTTACAGTTAAGTTTCGGGTTAGGGTTAGGGTTAGGGTTCGGGTTAGGGTTAGGTTTAGGGTTCGGGTTAGGGTTAGGTTTCGGGTTAGGGTTAGGGTTAGGGTTCGGGTTGGGGTTCGGGTTAGGGTTAGGGTTCGGTTTAGGATTCGGGTAAGGGTTCGGGTTAGGGTTCGGTTTAGGGTTCGAGTTAGGGTTAGGGTTAGGGTTAAGTTTCGGGTTCGGGTTAGGGTTAGGGTTCGGGTTAGGGTTAGGGTTAGGGTTCAGGTTAGGGTTCGGGTTCGGGTTAGGGTTAGGGTTAGGGTTCGGTTTAGGGTTAGGGTTAGGGTGAAGGTTAGGGTTAGGGTTCGGGTTAGGGTTCGGTTTAGGGTTCGGGTTAGGGTTAGAGTTAGGGTTAGGGTCAGCTTTAGGGTTAGGGTTCGGGTTTGGGTTAGGGTTAGGGTTAGGGTTAGGGTTCGGGTTAGGGTTAGGGTTAGGGTTCGGGTTAGGGGTGGGTTCGGGTTAGGTTTCTGGTTAGGGTTAGGTTCTGGTTCGGGTTAGGTTTAGGGTTCTGGTTAGGGTTAGTGTTAGGGTTCGGGTTAGGGTTAGGGTTCGGTTTAGGGTTAGGGTTAGGGTTCGGGTTAGGGTTCGGGTTAGGGTTAGGGTTATTTTTCGGGTTAGGGTTAGGGTTAGGGTTAGGGTTAGGGTTAGGGTTCGTTTTAGGTTTCGGGTTAGGGTTAGGGTTAGTGTTCAGGTTAGGGTTAGGGTTAGGGTTCGGGTTAGGGTTCGGGTTCGGGATAGGGTTAGGGTTAGGGTTAGGGGTTAGGGTTAGGTTTCGGGTTAGGGTTAGGGTTAGGGTTAGGGTTCGGGTTAGGGTTAGGGTTAGGGTCCGGTTTAGGGTTATGGTTAGGGTTAGGGTTCGGGTTCGGGTTACGGTAAGTGTTAGGGTTGGGTTAGGTTTAGGGTTAGTGTTCGGGTTAGGGTTCGGATTAGGGTTAGGGTTAGGGTTAGGGTTCGGATTAGGGTTAGGGTTAGGGTTAGGGTTCGGGTTAGGGTTAGGGTTCGGGTTCGGGTTAGGGTTAGGGTTAGGGTTAGGGTTCGGATTAGGGTTAGGGTTAGGGTTCGGGTTAGGGTTCGGGTTAGGGTTAGGGTTAGGGTTAGGGTTCTGTTTAGGCTTCGGGTTAGGGTTAGGGTTAGGTTTCGTGTTAGGGTTAGGGTTAGGGTTCGGGTTAGGGTTCGTGTTAGGTTTAGGTTTAGGGTTCGTTTTAGGGTTCGGGTTAGGGTTAGGGTTCGGGTTCGGGTTAGGTTTAGGGTTAGGGTTAGGGTTCGGTTTAGGATTAGGGTTAGGGTTAGGGTTCGATTTAGGGTTCTGTTTAGGGTTAGGGTTAGGGTTCGGTTTAGGGTTCGGGTTAGGGTTAGGGTTAGGGTTAGGGTTCGGGTTAGGATTAGGGTTAGGGTTAGGGTTCGGGTTAGGGTTAGGTTTAGGTTTAGGGTTCGGGTTAGGGTTAGGGTTCGGGTTCGTGTTACGGTTAGGGTTAGGGTTAGGGTTAGGGTTAGGGTTAGGGTTAGGGTTCGGGTTAGGGTTAGTGTTCGGGTTAGGGTTCGGGTTCGGGTTAGGGTTAGGGTTAGGGTTCGGGTTAGGGTTAGGGTTAGAGTTCGGGTTAGGGTTAGGGTTAGGGTTAGGGTTCGATTTAGGTTTCGGGTTAGGGTTAGGGTTAACGTTCGGTTTAAGGTTAGGGTTAGGGTTCGGGTTAGGGTTCGGGTTAGGGTTAGGGTTAGGGTTAGGGTTAGGGTTCGGGTTAGGGTTCGGGATAGGGTTCGGGTTAGGGTTAGGGTTAGGGTTCGGGTTAGGGTTAGGGTTCGGGTTAGGGTTAGGTTTAGGGTTAGGGTTAGGTTTCGGGTTAGGGTTAGGGTTCGGGTTTGGGTTAGGGTTCGGGTTAGGGTTAGGGTTCGGGTTCGGGCTAGGGTGAGGGTTACGGTTAGGGTTAGGGTTCGGGTTAGGGTTAGGATTCGGGTTAGGGTTAGGGTTAGAGTTTCGTTTAGGGTTCGGTTTAGGGTTCGGTTTAGGGTTCGGGTTAGGTTTAGGGTTCGGGTTAGGGTTAGGTTTAGGGTTAGAGTTAGGGTTAGGGTTAGGTTTCGAGTTAGGTTTACCGTTAGGGTTAGGGTTAGGGTTAGGGTTCAGGTTAGGGTTAGGGTTAGGGTTCGGGTTAGGGTTCGGGTTCGGTTACGGTTAGGGGTTAGTGTTCAGGTTAGGGTTAGGGTTAGGGTTCGGGTTAGGGTTCGGGTTAGGGTTAGTTTTAGAGTTTGGGTTAGGGTTAGGGTTAGGGTTAGGGTTAGGGTTAGGGTTCGGGTTACAGTTAAGGTTCGGGTTAGGGTTAGGGTTAGGGTTCGGGTTAGGGTTAGGGTTAGGGTTCGGGTTAGGGTTAGGGTTCGTGTTAGGGTTAGGGTTAGGGTTCGGGTTAGGTTTCGGGGTAGGTTTAGGGTTAGGGTTCGGGTTAGGTTTAGGTTTTCGGTTAGGGTTAGGGTTAGGGTTTGGGTTCGGGTTAGGGTTAGATTTCGGGCTCGGGTTAGGGTTAGGTTTCGGGTTAGGGTAAGGGTTAGGGTTCGGGTTAGGGTTAGGTTTCGGGTTAGGGTTAGGGTTAGGGTTAGGGTTCGGGTTAGGGTTAGGGTTAGGGTTAAGGTTCGTGTTAGGGTTCGGGTTACGGGTCGGGTTAGGGTTAGGGTTAGGGTTCGGGTTAGGGTTAGGGTTAGGGTTAGAGTTCGGGTTAGGATTAGGGTTCAGGTTAGGGTTAGGGTTAGGTTTCCTGTTAGGGTTAGGGTTAGGGTTAGGGTTCGAGTTAGGATTAGGGTTAGGGTTAGGGTTCGGGTTCGGGTTCGGGTTAGGTTTAGGTTTGGGTTTCGGGTTAGGGTTAGGGTTCGGGTTAGGTTTCGGTTTAGGTTTCGGGTTAGGGTTCGGGTTAGAGTTAGGATTCGGGTTAGGGTTACGGTTAGGGTTAGGGTTCGGGTTAGGGTTAGGGTTAGGGTTAGGGTTAGGGTTCGGTTTAGGGTTAGGGTTCGGGTTCGGGTTCGGGTTAGGGTTAGGGTTCGGGTTCGGGTTCGGGTTAGGGTTAGGTTTCGAGTTAGGGTTAGGGTTCGGGTTAGGCTTAGGCGTTAGGGTTAGGGTTAGGGTTAGGGTTCGGGTTAGGGTTAGGGTTAGAGTTAGGGTTAGGGTTATGTTTCGAGTTCGGGTTAGGGTTAGGGTTCGGGTTAGGGTTCGGTTTCGGGTTAGGGTGAGGGTTAGGGTTCGGATTAGGGTTAGGGTTCGGGTTCGGGTTAGGGTTAGGGTTAGGGTTAGGGTTAGGGTTCGGATTAGGTTTAGGGTTAGGGTTCGGGTTAGGGTTCGGGTTAGGGTTAGGGTTAGGGTTAGGGTTCGGTTTAGGCTTCGGGTTAGGGTTAGGGTTAGGTTTCGGGTTAGGGTTAGGGTTAGGGTTCGGGTTAGGGTTCGTGTTAGGGTTAGGGTTAGGGTTCGTTTTAGGGTTCGGGTTAGGGTTAGGGTTCGGGTTCGGGTTAGGTTTAGGGTTAGGGTTAGGGTTCGGTTTAGGGTTAGGGTTAGGGTTAGGGTTCGATTTAGGGTTCGGTTTAGGGTTAGGGTTAGGGTTTGGTTTAGGGTTCGGGTTAGGGTTAGGGTTAGGGTTAGGGTTCGGGTTAGGATTAGGGTTAGGGTTAGGGTTCGGGTTAGGGTTAGGGTTAGGTTTAGGGTTAGAGTTAGGGTTAGGGTTAGGTTTCGAGTTAGGTTTAGCGTTAGGGTTAGGGTTAGGGTTAGGGTTCGGGTTAGGGTTAGGTTTAGGGTTCGGGTTAGGTTTCGGGTTCGGTTACGGTTAGGGGTTAGTGTTCAGGTTAGGGTTAGGGTTAGGGTTCGGGTTAGGGTTCGGGTTAGGGTTAGTTTTAGTGTTTGCGTTAGGGTTAGGGTTAGGGTTAGGTTTAGGGTTCGGGTTACAGTTAAGTTTCGGGTTAGGGTTAGGGTTAGGGTTCGGGTTAGGGTTAGGTTTAGGGTTCGGGTTAGGGTTAGGTTTTGGGTTAGGGTTAGGGTTAGGGTTCGGGTTGGGGTTCGGGTTAGGGTTAGGGTTCGGTTTAGGATTCGGGTAAGGGTTCGGGTTAGGGTTCGGTTTAGGGTTCGAGTTAGGGTTAGGGTTAGGGTTAGGGTTCGGGTTCGGGTTAGGGTTAGGGTTCGGGTTAGGGTTAGGGTTAGGGTTCAGGTTAGGGTTCGGGTTCGGGTTAGGGTTAGGGTTAGGGTTCGGTTTAGGGTTAGGGTTAGGGTGAAGGTTAGGGTTAGGGTTCGGGTTAGGGTTCGGTTTAGGGTTCGGGTTAGGGTTAGAGTTAGGGTTAGGGTCAGCTTTAGGGTTAGGGTTCGGGTTTGGGTTAGGGTTAGGGTTAGGGTTAGGGTTCGGGTTAGGGTTAGGGTTAGGGTTCGGGTTAGGGGTGGGTTCGGGTTAGGTTTCTGGTTAGGGTTAGGTTCTGGTTCGGGTTAGGTTTAGGGTTCTGGTTAGGGTTAGTGTTAGGGTTCGGGTTAGGGTTAGGGTTCGGTTTAGGGTTAGGGTTAGGGTTCGGGTTAGGGTTCGGGTTAGGGTTAGGGTTATTTTTCGGGTTAGGGTTAGGGTTAGGGTTAGGGTTAGGGTTAGGGTTCGTTTTAGGTTTCGGGTTAGGGTTAGGGTTAGGGTTCAGGTTAGGGTTAGGGTTAGGGTTCGGGTTAGGGTTCGGGTTCGGGATAGGGTTAGGGTTAGGGTTAGGGGTTAGGGTTAGGTTTCGGGTTAGGGTTAGGGTTAGGGTTAGGGTTCGGGTTAGGGTTAGGGTTAGGGTCCGGGTTAGGGTTATGGTTAGGGTTAGGGTTCGGGTTCGGGTTACGGTAAGTGTTAGGGTTGGGTTAGGTTTAGGGTTAGTGTTCGGGTTAGGGTTCGGATTAGGGTTAGGGTTAGGGTTAGGGTTCGGATTAGGGTTAGGGTTAGGGTTAGGGTTCGGGTTAGGGTTAGGGTTCGGGTTCGGGTTAGGGTTAGGGTTAGGGTTAGGGTTCGGATTAGGGTTAGGTTTAGGGTTCGGGTTAGGGTTCGGGTTAGGGTTAGGGTTAGGGTTAGGGTTCTGTTTAGGCTTCGGGTTAGGGTTAGGGTTAGGTTTCGTGTTAGGGTTAGGGTTATGGTTCGGGTTAGGTTTCGTGTTAGGTTTAGGTTTAGGGTTCGTTTTAGGGTTCGGGTTAGGGTTAGGGTTCGGGTTCGGGTTAGGTTTAGGGTTAGGGTTAGGGTTCGGTTTACGATTAGGGTTAGGGTTAGGGTTCGATTTAGGGTTCTGTTTAGGGTTAGGGTTAGGGTTCGGTTTAGGGTTCGGGTTAGGTTTAGGGTTAGGGTTAGGGTTCGGGTTAGGATTAGGGTTAGGGTTAGGGTTCGGGTTAGGGTTAGGTTTAGGTTTAGGGTTCGGTTTAGGGTTAGGGTTCGGGTTCGTGTTACGGTTAGGGTTAGGGTTAAGGTTAGGGTTAGGGTTAGGGTTAGGGTTCGGGTTAGGGTTAGTGTTCGGGTTAGGGTTAGGGTTCGGGTTAGGGTTAGGGTTAGGGTTCAGGTTAGGGTTAGGGTTAGAGTTCGGGTTAGGGTTAGGGTTAGGGTTAGGGTTCGATTTAGGTTTCGGGTTAGGGTTAGGGTTAGCGTTCGGTTTAAGGTTAGGGTTAGGGTTCGGGTTAGGGTTCGGGTTAGGGTTAGGTTTAGGGTTAGGGTTAGGTTTCGGGTTAGGGTTAGGGTTCGGGTTAGGGTTAGGTTTAGGGTTAGGGTTAGGTTTCGGGTTAGGGTTAGGGTTCGGGTTTGGGTTAGGGTTCGGGTTAGGGTTAGGGTTCGGGTTCGGGCTAGGGTGAGGGTTACGGTTAGGGTTAGGGTTCGGGTTAGGGTTAGGATTCGGGTTAGGGTTAGGGTTAGAGTTACGTTTAGGGTTCGGGTTAGGGTTCGGTTTAGGGTTCGGGTTAGGTTTAGGGTTCGGGTTAGGGTTAGGTTTAGGGTTAGAGTTAGGGTTAGGGTTAGGTTTCGAGTTAGGTTTACCGTTAGGGTTAGGGTTAGGGTTAGGGTTCAGGTTAGGGTTAGGGTTAGGGTTCGGGTTAGGGTTCGGTTTCGGTTACGGTTAGGGGTTAGTGTTCAGGTTAGGGTTAGGGTTAGGGTTCGGGTTAGGGTTCGGGTTAGGGTTAGTTTTAGAGTTTGGGTTAGGGTTAGGGTTAGGGTTAGGGTTAGGGTTAGGGTTCGGGTTACAGTTAAGGTTCGGGTTAGGGTTAGGGTTAGGGTTCGGGTTAGGGTTAGGGTTAGGGTTCGGGTTAGGGTTAGGGTTCGGGTTAGGGTTAGGGTTAAGGTTCGGGTTAGGTTTCGGGGTAGGTTTAGGGTTAGGGTTCGGGTTAGGTTTAGGTTTTCGGTTAGGGTTAGGGTTAGGGTTTGGGTTCGGGTTAGGGTTAGATTTCGGGCTCGGGTTAGGGTTAGGTTTCGGGTTAGGGTAAGGGTTAGGGTTCGGGTTAGGGTTAGGTTTCGGGTTAGGGTTAGGGTTAGGGTTCGGGTTAGGGTTAGGGTTAGGGTTAAGGTTCGTGTTAGGGTTCGGGTTACGGGTCGGGTTAGGGTTAGGGTTAGGGTTCGGGTTAGGGTTAGGGTTAGGGTTAGAGTTCGGGTTAGGGTTAGGGTTCCGGTTAGGGTTAGGGTTAGGTTTCCTGTTAGGGTTAGGGTTAGGGTTAGGGTTCGGGATCGGGTTCGGGTTAGGGTTAGGGTTCGGGTTCGGGTTAGGTTAGGTTCGGGTTAGGGTTCGGGTTCCGGTTAGGGTTAGGGGTTAGGGTTCGGGTTAGGGTTCGGGTTAGGGTTCGGGTTAGGGTTGGGATTAGGGTTAGGGTTAGGGTTAGGGTTAGGGTTCGGGTTAGGGTTAGGGTTAGGGTTAGTGTTAGGGTTCAGGTTCGGGTTAAGGTTAGGGTTCGGGTTAGGGTTCGGAATAGGGTTAGGGTTAGGGTTCGGGTTAGGATTCGGGTTAGGGTTCGGGTTAGGGTTAGGGTTAGGTTTAGGGTTCGTGTTCGGGTTAGGGTTAGGGTTCGGGGTACGGTTAGGGTTAGGGTTCAGGTTAGGGTTCGGGTTCGGGTTAGGGTTAGGGTTAGGGTTCGGGTTAGGGTTAGGGTTAGGGTTAGGGGTAGGGTTCGGGTTAGGGTTCGGGTTAGGGTTCGGGTTAGGGTTAGGGTTAGGGTTAGTGTTAGGGTTCGGATTAGGGTTAGGGTTAGGTTTAGGGTTAGTGTTCGGGTTCGGGTTAGGGTTAGGGGTTAGTGTTCAGGTTAGGGTTAGGGTTAGGTTTCGGGTTAGGGTTCGCGTTAGTATTAGGGTTAGGGTTCGGGTTAGGGTTAGGGTTAGGGTTTGGGTTACGGTTAGGGTTCCGGTTAGGGTTAGGGTTAGGGTTCGGTTTAGGGTTAGGGTTAGGTTTCCGGTTAGGGTTAGGTTTCGGGTTCGGAATAGGGTTAGGTTTCGGGTTAGTGTTAGGGTTAGGTTCGGGTTAGGGTACGGGATAGGGTTAGGGTTCGGGTTAGGGTTAGGGTTAGGGTTTGGGTTACGGTTAGGGTTCCGGTTAGGGTTAGGGTTAGGGTTCGGGTTAGGGTTAGGGTTAGGTTTCGGGTTAGGGTTAGGTTTCGGGTTCGGAATAGGGTTAGGTTTCGGGTTAGTGTTAGGGTTATGGTTCGGGTTAGGGTTTGGGTTAGGGTTCGGGTTCGGTTACGGTTAGGGGTTAGTGTTCAGGTTAGGGTTAGGGTTAGGGTTCGGGTTAGGGTTCGGGTTAGGGTTAGTTTTAGTGTTTTAGGGTTAGGGTTAGGGTTAGGGTTAGGGTTAGGGTTAGGGTTCGGGTTACAGTTAAGGTTCGGGTTAGGGTTAGGGTTAGGGTTAGGGTTCGGGTTAGGGTTAGGGTTAGGGTTCGGGTTAGGGTTAGGGTTCGGGTTAGGGTTAGGGTTAGGGTTCGGGTTAGGTTTCGGGGTAGGTTTAGGGTTAGGGTTCGGGTTAGGTTTAGGTTTTCGGTTAGGGTTAGGGTTAGGGTTTGGGTTCGGGTTAGGGTTAGATTTCGGGCTAGGTTTAGGGTTAGGTTTCGGGTTAGGGTAAGGGTTAGGGTTCGGGTTAGGATTAGGGTTCAAGTTAGGGTTAGGGTTAGGTTTCGGGTTAGGTTTCGGTTTAGGTTTCGGGTTAGTGTTCGGGTTAGAGTTAGGATTCGGGTTAGGGTCAGGGTTAGGGTTAGGGTTCGGGTTAGGGTTAGGGTTAGGTTTAGGGTTCGGTTTAGGCTTCGGGTTAGGGTTAGGGTTAGGTTTCGGTTTAGGGTTAGGGTTAGGGTTCGGGTTAGGGTTCGTGTTAGGGTTAGGTTTAGGGTTCGTTTTAGGGTTCGGGTTAGGGTTAGGGTTCGGGTTCGGGTTAGGTTTAGGGTTACGTTAGGGTTCGGTTTAGGGTTAGGGTTAGGGTTAGGGTTCGATTTAGGGTTCGGTTTAGGGTTCGGGTTAGGGTTTGGTTTAGGGTTCGGGTTAGGGTTACGGTTAGGGTTAGGGTTCGGGTTAGGATTAGGGTTAGGGTTAGGGTTCGGGTTAGGGTTAGGGTTAGGTTTAGGGTTCGGGTTAAGGTTAGGGTTAGGGTTCGGGTTCGTGTTACGGTTAAGGTTAGGTTTAGGGTTAGGGTTAGGGTTCAGGTTAGGGTTAGGGTTAGGGTTCGGGTTAGGGTTCGGGTTCGGGTTAGGGTTAGGGTTAGGGTTCGGGTTAGCGTTATGGTTAGGGTTCGGGTTAGGGTTAGGTTTAGGGTTAGGGTTCGATTTAGGGTTCGGGTTAGGGTTAGGGTTAGCGTTCGGTTTAAGGTTAGGGTTAGGGTTCGGGTTAGGGTTCGGGTTAGGGTTAGGGTTAGGGTTAGGGTTCGGTTTAGGGTTCGGGTTAGGGTTCGGGTTAGGGTTAGGGTTAGGGTTAGGATTCGGGTTAGGGTTAGGTTTAGGGTTAGGTTTAGGTTTCGGGTTAGGGTTAGGGTTCGGGTTTGGGTTAGGGTTCGGGTTAGGGTTAGGGTTCGGGTTCGGGCTAGGGTGAGGGTTACGGTTAGGGTTAGGGTTCGGGTTAGGGTTAGGATTCGGGTTAGGGTTAGGGTTAGAGTTAGGTTTAGGGTTCCGGTTAGGGTTCGGTTTAGGTTTTGGGTTAGGTTTAGGGTTCGGGTTAGGGTTAGGTTTAGGGTTAGAGTTAGGGTTAGGGTTAGGTTTCGAGTTAGGTTTAGCGTTAGGGTTAGGGTTAGGGTTAGGGTTCGGGTTAGGGTTAGGGTTAGGGTTCGGGTTAGGTTTCGGTTTCGATTACGGTTAGGGGTTAGTGTTCAGGTTAGGGTTAGGGTTAGGGTTCGGGTTAGGGTTCGGGTTAGGGTTAGTTTTAGTGTTTGCGTTAGGGTTAGGGTTAGGGTTAGGGTTAGGGTTCGGGTTACAGTTAAGGTTCGGGTTAGGGTTAGGGTTAGGGTTCGGGTTAGGGTTAGGTTTAGGGTTCGGGTTAGGGTTAGGGTTCGGGTTAGGGTTAGGGTTAGGGTTCGGGTTGGGGTTCGGGTTAGGGTTAGGGTTCGGTTTAGGGTTCGGGTTAGGGTTCGGGTTAGGGTTCGGTTTAGGGTTCGAGTTAGAGTTAGGGTTAGGGTTAGGGTTAGGGTTCGGGTTCGGGTTAGGGTTAGGGTTCGGGTTAGGGTTATTGTTAGGGTTCAGGTTAGGGTTCGGGTTCGGGTTAGGGTTAGGGTTAGGGTTCGGTTTAGGGTTAGGGTTAGGGTGAAGGTTAGGGTTAGGGTTCGGGTTAGGGTTCAGTTTAGGGTTCGGGTTAGGGTTAGGGTTAGGGTTAGGGTCAGCTTTAGGGTTAGGGTTCGGGTTAGGGTTAGGGTTAGGGTTAGGGTTAGGGTTCGGGTTAGGGTTAGGGTTAGGGTTCGGGTTAGGGGTGGGTTCGGGTTAGGTTTCTGGTTAGGGTTAGGGTTCTGGTTCGGGTTAGGTTTAGGGTTCTGGTTAGGGTTAGGGTTCGGGTTATGGTTCGGTTTAGGGTTAGGGTTAGGGTTCGGGTTAGGGTTCGGGTTAGGGTTAGGGTTATTTTTCGGGTTAGGGTTAGGGTTAGGGTTAGGGTTAGGGTTAGGGTTCCTTTTAGGTTTCGGTTAGGGTTAGGGTTAGGGTTCAGGTTAGGGTTAGGGTTAGGGTTCGGGTTAGGGTTCGGGTTCGGGATAGGGTTAGGGTTAGGGTTAGGGGTTAGGGTTAGGTTGCGGGTTAAGGTTAGGGTTAGGGTTAGGGTTCGGGTTAGGGTTAGGGTTAGGGTCCGGGTTAGGGTTATGGTTAGGGTTAGGGTTCGGGTTCGGGTTAGGGTAAGGGTTAGGGTTGGGTTAGGTTTAGGGTTAGGGTTCGGGTTAGGGTTCGGATTAGGGTTAGGGTTAGGGTTATGGTTCGGATTAGGGTTAGGGTTAGGGTTAGGGTTCGGGTTAGGGTTAGGGTTCGGGTTCGGGTTAGGGTTAGGGTTAGGGTTAGGGTTAGGGTTCGGATTAGGGTTAGGGTTAGGGTTCGGGTTAGGGTTCGGGTTAGGGTTAGGGTTAGGGTTAGGTTTCGGTTTAGGCTTCGGGTTAGGGTTAGGGTTAGGTTTCGTGTTAGGGTTAGGGTTAGGGTTCGGGTTAGGGTTCGTGTTAGGTTTAGGTTAGGGTTCGTTTTAGGGTTCGGGTTAGGGTTAGGGTTCGGGTTCGGGTTAGGTTTAGGGTTAGGGTTAGGGTTCGGTTTAGGGTTAGGGTTAGGGTTAGGGTTCGATTTAGGGTTCTGTTTATGGTTAGGGTTAGGGTTCGGTTTAGGGTTCGGGTTAGGGTTAGGGTTAGGGTTAGGGTTAGGGTTCGGGTTAGGATTAGGGTTAGGGTTAGGGTTCGGGTTAGGGTTAGGTTTAGGTTTAGGGTTCGGGTTAGGGTTAGGGTTCGGGTTCGTGTTACGGTTAGGGTTAGGGTTAGGGTTAGGGTTAGGGTTAGGTTTCGAGTTAGGTTTACCGTTAGGGTTAGGGTTAGGGTTAGGGTTCGGGTTAGGGTTAGGGTTAGGGTTAGGGTTAGGGTTCGGGTTAGGGTTAGGGTTAGGGTTCGGGTTCGGGTTCGGGTTAGGGTTAGGGTTCGGGTTCGGGTTAGGTTAGGGTTCGGGTTAGGGTTCGGGTTCCGGTTAGGGTTAGGGGTTAGTGTTCGGGTTAGGGTTCGGGTTAGGGTTCGGGTTAGGGTTCGGGTTAGGTTTGGGATTAGGTTTAAGGTTAGGGTTAGGGTTAGGGTTCGGGTTAGGGTTAGGTTTAGGGTTAGTGTTAGGGTTCATGTTCGGGTTAGGGTTAGGGTTCGGGTTAGGGTTCGGAATAGGGTTAGGGTTAGGGTTCGGGTTAGGATTCGGGTTAGGGTTCGGGTTAGGGTTCGGGTTAGGGTTAGGGTTAGGGTTAGGGTTAGGGTTCGTGTTCGGGTTAGGGTTAGGGTTCGGGGTACGGTTAGGGTTAGGGTTCAGGTTAGGGTTCGGGTTCGGGTTAGGGTTAGGTTTAGGGTTCGGGTTAGGGTTAGGGTTAGGGTTAGGGTTAGGGGTAGGGTTCGGGTTAGGGTTCGGGTTAGGGTTCGGGTTAGGGTTAGGGTTAGGGTTAGGGTTAGGGTTAGGGTTAGGTTTAGGGTTAGATTTCGGGTTAGGTTTAGGGTTAGGGTTAGGGTTAGTGTTCGGTTAGGGTTAGGGTTCGAGTTAGGGTTAGGGTTCGGGTTAGGGTTAGGGGTTCGGGTTAGGTTTAGGGTTAGGGTTCGGGTTAGGGTTAGGGTTAGGGTTAGGTTTAGGGTTAGGTTTAGGTTTAGGGTTCGGATTAGGTTTAGGGTTATTGTTCGGGTAGGGTTCGGGTTTGGGTTAGGGTTAGGGTTAGGGTTAGAGTTAGAGTTCGGGTTAGGTTTAGGGTTAGGGTTAGGGTTAGGGGTTAGGGTTAGGGTTGTGGTAGGGCTAGGGTTAGGGTTAGGGTTAGGGTTCGGGTTAGGGTTAGGGTTAGGGTTCGGGTTAGGGTTAGGTTTAGGGTTAGGTTTAGGGTTCGGGTTAGGGTTAGGGTTAGGATTATGGTTCGGGTTAGGTTTAAGGTTAGGTTTCGGGTTAGGGTTCGGGTTAGGGTTACGGTTAGGTTTAGGGTTCGGGTTAGGGTTAGGGGTAGGGTTCGGGTTAGGTTTAGGGTTCGGGTTCGGGTTAGGGTTAGGGTTAGGGTTAGGGTTCGGATTAGGGTTAGAGTTAGGGTTCGGGTTAGTTTTCGGGTTCGGGTTAGGGTTAGGGTTAGGTTTAGGGTTAGGGTTCGGTTTAGGGTTAGGGTTCGGTTTAGGGTTAGGGTTAGGTTCGGGTTAGGGTTAGGGTTAGGATTCGGTTTAGGGTTAGGGTTCGGGTTACGGTTAGGGTTAGGTTCGGGTTCGGGTTAGGGTTCGGGTTTGGGTTAGGGTTCGGGTTAGGGTTAGGGTTCGGGTTCGGGTCAGGGTGAGGGTTACGGTTAGGGTTAGGGTTCGGGTTAGGGTTAGGGTTCGGGTTAGGGTTAGGGTTAGAGTTAGGTTTAGGGTTCGGGTTAGGGTTCGGTTTAGGGTTCGGGTTAGTTTTAGGGTTCGGGTTAGGGTTAGGTTTAGGGTTAGAGTTAGGGTTAGGGTTAGGGTTCGAGTTAGGTTTAGCGTTAGGTTTAGGGTTAGGGTTAGGGTTCGGGTTAGGGTTCGGGTTAGGGTTCGGGTTCGGGTTACGGTTAGGGGTTAGTGTTCAGGTTAGTGTTAGGGTTAGGGTTCGGGTTAGGGTTCGGGTTAGGGTTAGTTTTAGTGTTTGGGTTAGGGTTAGGGTTAGGGTTAGGGTTAGGGTTAGGGTTAGGGTTCGGGTTACAGTTAAGTTTTGGGTTAGGGTTAGGGTTAGGGTTCGGGTTAGGGTTAGGGTTCGGGTTAGGTTTAGGGTTAGGGTTCGGGTTAGGTTTCGGGGTAGGTTTAGGGTTAGGGTTCGGGTTAGGTTTAGGTTTTGGGTTAGGGTTAGGGTTAGGGTTAGGGTTCGGGTTAGGGTTAGGTTTCGGGTTCAGGTTAGGGTTAGGGTTCGGGTTAGTGTAAGGGTTAGGGTTCGGGTTAGGGTTAGGGTTCGGGTTAGGTTTAGGGTTAGGGTTCGTGTTAAGGTTAGGGTTAGGGTTCGTGTTCGGGTTAGCGTTAGGGTTAGGGTTCGGGTTAGGGTTAGGTTTAGGGTTAGGGTTCGGGTTCGGGTTCGGGTTAGGGTTAGGGTTCCGGTTCGGGTTAGGGTTAGGGTTCGGGTTAGGGTTTGGGTTAGGGTTCGGGTTAGGGTTTGGGTTAGAGTTAGGATTCGGGTTAGGGTTAGGGTTAGGGTTAGGGTTCGGGTTAGGGTTAGGGTTAGGGTTCGGGTTCGGGTTCGGGTTAGGGTTAGGTTTCGGGTTCGGGTTAGGTTAGGGTTCGGGTTAGGGTTCGGGTTCCGGTTAGGGTTAGGGGTTAGGGTTCGGGTTAGGGTTCGGGTTAGGGTTCGGGTTAGGGTTGGGATTTTTGTTAGGGTTAGGGTTAGGGTTAGGGTTCCGGTTAGGGTTAGGGTTAGGGTTAGTGTTAGAGTTCGGTTCAGGTTAGGGTTAGGGTTCGGGTTAGGGTTCGGAATAGGGTTAGGGTTAGGGTTCGGGTTAGGGTTCGGGTTAGGGTTCGGGTAGGGTTCGGGTTAGGGTTAGGGTTAGGGTTAGGGTTCTGGTTCGGGTTAGGGTTAGGGTTCGGGGTACAGTTAGGGTTAGGGTTCAGGTTAGGGTTCGGGTTCGGGTTAGGGTTAGGGTTAGGTTTCGGGTTAGGGTGTAGGGTTGGGGTTCAGGTTAGGGTTAGGGTTCGGGTTAGGTTTAGGGTTAGGGTTTGGTTTAGGGTTCGGTTAGGGTTAGGGTTAGGGTTCGGGTTAGGGTTAGGGTTAGTGTTAGGGTTAGTGTTCGTGTTAGGGTTCGGGTTCGGGATAGGGTTAGGTTTAGGGTTTGGGTTAGGTTTAGGGTTCGGGTTAGGGTTAGGGTTAGGGTTAGGGTTAGGGTTCGGGTTAGGGTTAGGGTTAGGGTCCGGGTTAGGGTTAGGGTTAGGGTTAGGGTTAGGGTTAGGGTTCGGGTTAGGGTTAAGGTTAGGGTTCGGGTTAGGGTTAGGGTTCGAATTAGGGTTAGGGTTAGGGTTCGGGTTAGGGTTCGGGTTAGGGTTAGGGTTAGGGTTAGGGTTCGGTTTAGGGTTCAGGTTAGGGTTAGGGTTAGGTTTCGGGTTAGGGTTAGGTTTAGGGTGCGGGTTAGGGTTCAGGTTCGAGTTAGGGTTAGGGTTAGGCTTCGGGTTAGGGTTCGGGTTCGGGTTAGGGTTAGGGTTAAGGTTAGGGTTAGGGTTCGGGTTCGGGTTAGGGTTAGGGTTAGGGTTAGGGTTAGGTTTAGGGTTCGGGTTCGCGTTAGGGTTAGGGGTTAGGGTTCGGGTTCGGGTTAGGGTTAGGGTTAGGTTTCGTGTTAGAGTTAGGGGTTAATGTTAGGGTTAGGTTTCGGTTTAGGTTTAGGGTTAGGCTTAGGGTTAGGGGTAGGCTTCGGGTTAGGGTTCGGGTTAGGGTTCGTGTTAGGGTTAGGGTTAGGGTTAGGGTTAGGGTTAGGGTTAGGGTTAGGGTTAGGTTTAGGATTAGATTTCGGTTTAGGGTTTGGGTTAGGGTTAGCGTTAGTGTTCGGGTTAGGGTAAGGGTTCGAGTTAGGGTTAGGGTTCGGGTTAGGGTTAGGGGTTAGGTTTAGGGTTAGGGTTAGGGTTAGGGTTCGGGTTAGGGTTAGGTTTAGGGTTAGGTTTCGGGTTCGGGTTAGGGTTAGGGTTAGGGTTAGGGTTCGGGTTAGGGTTAGGGTAATGGTTTGGGTTCGGGTTCGGGGTAGGGTTAGGGTTCGGGTTCGGGTTCGGGTTAGGGGTTAGGGTTTGGGTTAGGGTTAGGTTTAGGGTTCGGGTTAGCGTTAGGGTTAGGTTTAGGGTTAGGGTTCGGATTAGGTTTAGGGTTAGGGTTCGGGTAGGTTTCGGGTTTGGTTTAGGGTTAGGGTTAGGTTTAGAGTTAGGGTTTGGGTTAGGTTTAGGGTTAGGGTTAGGGTTAGGGGTTAGGGTTAGGGTTCGTGTTAGGGCTAGTGTTAGGGTTAGGGTTAGGGTTCGGGTTAGGGTTAGGGTTAGGGTTCGGGTTAGGGTTAGGTTTAGGGTTAGGTTTAGGGTTCGAGTTAGGTTTAGGGTTAGGGTTATGGTTCGGGTTAGGGTTAGGGTTAGGTTTCGGGTTAGGGTTCGGGTTAGGGTTACGTTTAGGGTTAGGGTTCGGGTTAGGGTTACGGTTAGGGTTAGGGTTCGGGTTAGGGTTAGGGTTCGGGTTCGGGTTAGGGTTAGGGTTAGGGTTAGGGTTAGGGTTCGGATTAGGGTTAGGGTTAGGGTTCGGGTTAGGTTTCGGGTTCGGGTTAGGGTTAGGGTTAGGTTTAGGGTTAGGGTTCCGGTTAGGGTTAGGGTTCGTGTTAGGGTTAGGGTTAGGTTCGGGTTAGGGTTAGGGTTAAGTTTCGGGTTCGGGTTACGGTTAGGGTTAGGGGTTAGTGTTAGAGTTACGGTTAGGCTACGGGTAGGTATAGGGTACGGGTTAGGGTTAGGGTTAGGGTTCGGGTTAGTGTTAGTGTACGGGTTAGGGTTAGAGTTAGGGTTAGGGTTAGTGTTAGGTTTACCGTACGGTTTAGCGTTAAGTTTACGTTATGGGATAGGTTTAGTTTATGTGTTAGGTCTAGGGTTAGGGTTAGGTTTAGTGTGCGGGTTAGGGTTAGGGTTAAGGTTAGGGTACGGATTAGAGTTAGGGTTTGGGTACGGGTTAGGGTTACGTTTAGTGTTAGGGTACAGTTTAGGTTTATGGTTAGGGTAAGGGTTAGTGTTAGGGATCGGGTTAGTGTTAGGGTACGGGTTAGGGTTAGGGTTGGGGTTAGGGTACGGGTTAGTTTTAGGGTTAAGTTCGGGTTAGGGTTACGGTTAGAGGTTAGTGTTAGGGTTGGGGTTAATGTACGGTTTAGGCTTAGGTTTAGGTTTAGAGTTAGGATACGGGTTAGGGTTAGGTTTAGGGTACGGGATAGGGGTAGCGTATGGGTTAAGTTTAGGGTTAGGGTTAGGTTTAGTGTTAGGCTTAGGGTACGGGTTAGGGGTAGGGTTAGGTTCAGGGTTAGGGTTAGGGTTAGGGTTCGGGTTAGGGTTAGGGTTCGGGTTAGGGTTAGGTTTAGGGTTAGGGTTAGGTTTCGGGTTAGGGTTAGGGTTCGGGTTTGGGTTAGGGTTCGGGTTAGGTTTAGGGTTCGGGTTCGGGCTAGGGTGAGGGTTACGGTTACGGTTAGTGTTCGGGTTAGGGTTAGGATTCGGGTTAGGGTTAGGGTTAGAGTTAGGTTTAGGGTTCGGGTTAGGGTTCGGTTTAGTGTTCGGGTTCGGTTTAGGGTTCGGGTTAGGGTTAGGGTTAGGGTTAGGGTTCGGGTTACAGTTAAGGTTCGGGTTAGGGTTAGGGTTAGGGTTCGGGTTAGTGTTAGGTTTAGGGTTCGGGTTAGGGTTAGGGTTCGGGTTAGAGTTAGGGTTAGGGTTTGGGTTAGGTTTCGGGGTAGGTTTAGTTTTAGGGTTCGGGTTAGGTTTAGGTTTTCGCTTAGTGTTAGGGTTAGGGTTTGGGTTCAGGTTAGGGTTAGGTTTCGGGCTCGGGTTAGGGTTAGGGTTCGGTTTAGGGTAAGGGTTAGGGTTCGGGTTAGGGTTAGGGTTCGGGTTAGGGTTAGGGTTAGGGTTCGGGTTAGGGTTAGGGTTAGGGTTAGGGTTAAGGTTCGTGTTAGGGTTCGGGTTAGGGGTCGGGTTAGGGTTAGGGTTCGGATAGGGTTAGGGTTAGGGTTAGGGTTCGGGTTAGGGTTAGGGTTCGGTTTAGGGTTAGGGTTAGGTTTCCTGTTCGGGTTAGGGTTAGGGTTAGGGTTCGGGTTAGGGTTAGGGTTAGGGTTCGGGTTCGGGTTCGGGTTAGGGTTAGGGTTCGGGTTCGGGTTAGGTTAGGGTTCGGGTTAGGGTTCGGGTTCTGGTTAGGGTTAGGGGTTAGGGTTCGGGTTAGGGTTCGGGTTAGGGTTAGGGTTAGGGTTAGTGTTAGGGTTTGGGTTCGGGTTAGGGTTAGGGTTCGGGTTAGGGTTCGGAATAGGGTTAGGGTTAGGGTTCGGGTTAGGGTTCGGGTTAGGGTTCGGGTTAGGGTTAGGGTTCGGGTTAGGGTTAGGGTTAGGGTTAGGGGTAGGGTTCGGGATTAGTGTTCGGGTTAGGGTTCGGGTTAGGGTTAGGGTTAGGGTTAGGTTTAGGGTTAGATTTCGGGTTAGGGTTAGGGTTAGGGTTCGGGTTAGGGTTCGGTTTATGGTTCGAGTTAGAGTTAGGGTTAGGGTTAGGGTTAGGGTTCGGGTTCGGGTTAGGGTTAGGGTTAGGGTTCGGATTCGGGTTAGTTTTAGGGTTAGGGTTAGGGTTCGGTTTAGGGTTCGGGTTAGGGTTTGGGTTAGGGTTCGGGTTAGGGTTCGGTTTAGGGTTCGAGTTAGAGTTACGGTGAGGGTTAGTGTTAGGGTTCGGGTTCGGGTTAGGGTTAGGGTCGGGTTAGGGTTAGGGTTAGGGTTCGGGTTAGGGTTCGGGTTCGGGTTAGGGTTAGGGTTAGGGTTCGGTTTAGGGTTAGGGTTAGGGTGAAGGTTAGGGTTAGGGTTCGGGTTAGGTTTCGGTTTAGGGTTCGGGTTAGGGTTAGGGTTAGGGTTTGTGTCAGCTTTAGGGTTAGGGTTCGGGTTAGGGTTAGGGTTAGGGTTAGGGTTAGGGTTCGGGTTAAGGTTAGGGTTAGGGTTCGAGTTAGGGTTAGGGTTCGGGTTAGGCTTAGGCGTTAGGGTTAGGGTTAGGGTTAGGGTTCGGGTTAGGGTTAGGGTTAGAGTTAGGGTTAGGGTTATGTTTCGGGTTCGGGTTAGGGTTAGGGTTCGGGTTAGGGTTCGGTTTCGGGTTAGGGTGAGGGTTAGGGTTCGGGTTAGGGTTAGGGTTCGGGTTCGGGTTAGGGTTAGGGTTAGGGTTAGGGTTAGGGTTCGGATTAGGGTTAGGGTTAGGGTTCGGGTTAGGGTTCGGGTTAGGGTTAGGGTTAGGGTTAGGGTTCGGTTTAGGCTTCGGGTTAGGGTTAGGGTTAGGTTTCGGGTTAGGGTTAGGGTTAGGGTTCGGGTTAGGGTTCGTGTTAGGGTTAGGGTTAGGGTTCGTTTTAGGGTTCGGGTTAGGGTTAGGGTTCGGGTTCGGGTTAGGTTTAGGGTTAGGGTTAGGGTTCGGTTTAGGGTTAGGGTTAGGGTTAGGATTCGATTTAGGGTTCGGTTTAGGGTTAGGGTTAGGGTTTGGTTTAGGGTTCGGGTTAGGGTTAGGGTTAGGGTTCGGGTTAGGATTAGGGTTAGGGTTAGGGTTAGGGTTCGGGTTAGGGTTAGGGTTAGGTTTAGGGTTCGGGTTAGGGTTAGGGTTAGGGTTCGGGTTCGTGTTACGGTTAGGGTTAGGTTTAGGGTTAGGGTTAGGGTTCAGGTTAGGGTTAGGTTTAGGGTTCGGGTTAGGGTTCGGGTTCGGGTTAGTGTTAGGGTTAGGGTTCGGTTTAGGGTTAGGGTTAGGATTCGGGTTAGGGTTAGGGTTAGGGTTAGGGTTCGATTTAGGGTTCGGGTTAGGATTAGGGTTAGCGTTTGGTTTAAGGTTAGGGTTAGGGTTCGGGTTAGGGTTCGGGTTAGGGTTAGGGTTAGGGTTAGGGTTCGGTTTAGGGTTCGGGTTAGTGTTCGGGTTAGGGTTAGGGTTCGGGTTAGGGTTCGGGTTAGGGTTAGGGTTCGGGTTAGGGTTAGGTTTCGGGTTAGGGTTAGGGTTCGGGTTTGGGTTAGGGTTCGGGTTAGGGTTAGGGTTCGGGTTCGGGCTAGGGTGAGGGTTACGTTTAGGGTTAGTGTTCGGGATAGGGTTAGGATTCGGGTTAGGGTTAGGGTTAGAGTTAGGTTTAGGGTTCGGGTTAGGGTTCGGTTTAGGTTTCGGGTTAGGTTTAGGGTTCGGGTTAGGGTTAGGTTTAGGGTTAGAGTTAGGGTTAGGGTTAGGTTTCGAGTTAGGTTTAGCGTTAGGTTTAGGGTTAGGGTTAGGGTTCGGGTTAGGGTTAGGGTTAGGGTTCGGGTTAGGTTTCGGGTTTGGTTACGGTTAGGGGTTAGTGTTCAGGTTAGGGTTAGGGTTAGGGTTCAGGTTAGGGTTCGGGTTAGGGTTAATTTTAGTGTTTGGGTTAGGGTTAGGGTTAGGGTTAGGGTTAGGGTTCGGGTTACAGTTAAGGTTCGGGTTAGGGTTAGGGTTAGGGTTCGGGTTAGGGTTAGGTTTAGGGTTCGGGTTAGGGTTAGGGTTCGGGTTAGGGTTAGGGTTAGGGTTCGGGTTAGGTTTCGGGGTAGGTTTAGGGTTAGGGTTCGGGTTAGGTTTAGGTTTTCGGTTAGGGTTAGGGTAAGGGTTTGGTTTCGGGTTAGGGTTAGATTTCGGGCTCGGCTTAAGGTTAGGTTTCGGGTTAGGGTAAGGGTTAGGGTTCGGGTTAGGGTTAGGGTTCGGGTTAGGGTTAGGGTTAGGGTTCGGGTTAGGGTTAGGGTTAGGGTTAGGGTTAAGTTTCGTGTTAGGTTTCGGGTTAGGGGTCGGGTTAGGGTTAGGGTTAGGGTTAGGGTTCGGGTTAGGGTAAGGGTTCGGGTTAGGGTTAGGGTTAGGTTTCCTGTTAGGGTTAGGGTTAGGGTTAGGGTTGGGGTTAGGGTTAGGGTTAGGGTTAGGGTTCGGGTTCGGGTTCGGGTTAGGGTTAGGGTTGGGGTTCGGGTTAGGGTTAGGGTTCGGGTTAGGGTTAGGTTTAGGGTTAGGGTTCGGTTTCGGGTTCGGGTTAGGTTTAGGGTTAGGGTTAGGGTTCAGTTTAGGGTTCGGGTAAGGGTTCGGTTTAGGGTTCGAGTTAGAGTTAGGGTTAGGGTTAGGGTTAGGGTTCGGGTTCGGGTTAGGGTTAGGGTTCGGGTTAGGGTTAGGGTTAGGGTTCGGGTTAGGGTTCGGGTTCGGGTTAGGGTTAGGGTTAGGGTTCGGTTTAGGGTTAGGGTTAGGGTGAAGGTTAGGGTTAGGGTTCGGTTTAGGGCTCGGTTTAGGGTTCGGGTTAGGGTTAGGGTTAGGGTCACCTTTAGTGTTAGGGTTCGGGTTAGGGTTAGGGTTATGGTTAGGGTTAGGTTTCGGTTTAGGGTTAGGGTTAGGGTTCGAGTTAGGGTTAGGGTTCGGGTTAGGCTTAGGGGTTAGGGTTAGGGTTAGGTTTAGCGTTCGGGTTAGGGTTAGGGTTAGAGTTAGGGTTAGGGTTATGTTTCGGGTTCGGGTTAGGGTTAGGGTTCGGGTTAGTGTTGGGAATAGGGTTCGGGTAAGGGTTCGGGTTAGGGTTCGGGTTAGGTTTCGGGTTAGGGTTCGGGTTAGGTTTAGGGTTAGTGTTAGGGTTCGGGTTCGGGTTAGGGATAGGGTTCGGGTTAGGGTTAGGGTTAGGGTTCGGGTTAGGGTTCGGGTTCGGGTTAGCGTTAGGGTTAGGGTTCGGGTTAGGGTTCGGGTTAGGGTTAGGGTTAGGGTTAGGGTTCGGCTTAGGGTTAGGGTTAGGGTTAGGGTTAGGGTTCGGGTTAGGGTTAGGGTTAGGGTTCGAGTTAGGGTTAGGGTTCGGGATAGGGTTAGGGTTAGGGTTAGGGTTCGCGGTCGGGTTAGGGTTAG
>JAVLSZ010000068.1:455000-497500 GCA_032313775.1 Urocyon cinereoargenteus
TTACGGTTAGGGGTTAGTGTTCAGGTTAGGGTTAGGGTTAGGGTTCAGGTTAGGGTTCGGGTTAGGGTTAATTTTAGTGTTTGGGTTAGGGTTAGGGTTAGGGTTAGGGTTAGGGTTCGGGTTACAGTTAAGGTTCGGGTTAGGGTTAGGGTTAGGGTTCGGGTTAGGGTTAGGTTTAGGGTTCGGGTTAGGGTTAGGGTTCGGGTTAGGGTTAGGGTTAGGGTTCGGGTTAGGTTTCGGGGTAGGTTTAGGGTTAGGGTTCGGGTTAGGTTTAGGTTTTCGGTTAGGGTTAGGGTAAGGGTTTGGTTTCGGGTTAGGGTTAGATTTCGGGCTCGGCTTAAGGTTAGGTTTCGGGTTAGGGGTTGGGTTAGGGTTAGGGTTAGGGTTAGGGTTCGGGTTAGGGTAAGGGTTCGGGTTAGGGTTAGGGTTAGGTTTCCTGTTAGGGTTAGGGTTAGGGTTAGGGTTGGGGTTAGGGTTAGGGTTAGGGTTAGGGTTCGGGTTCGGGTTCGGGTTAGGGTTAGGGTTGGGGTTCGGGTTAGGGTTAGGGTTCGGGTTAGGGTTAGGTTTAGGGTTAGGGTTCGGTTTCGGGTTCGGGTTAGGTTTAGGGTTAGGGTTAGGGTTCAGTTTAGGGTTCGGGTAAGGGTTCGGTTTAGGGTTCGAGTTAGAGTTAGGGTTAGGGTTAGGGTTAGGGTTCGGGTTCGGGTTAGGGTTAGGGTTCGGGTTAGGGTTAGGGTTAGGGTTCGGGTTAGGGTTCGGGTTCGGGTTAGGGTTAGGGTTAGGGTTCGGTTTAGGGTTAGGGTTAGGGTGAAGGTTAGGGTTAGGGTTCGGTTTAGGGCTCGGTTTAGGGTTCGGGTTAGGGTTAGGGTTAGGGTCACCTTTAGTGTTAGGGTTCGGGTTAGGGTTAGGGTTATGGTTAGGGTTAGGTTTCGGTTTAGGGTTAGGGTTAGGGTTCGAGTTAGGGTTAGGGTTCGGGTTAGGCTTAGGGGTTAGGGTTAGGGTTAGGTTTAGCGTTCGGGTTAGGGTTAGGGTTAGAGTTAGGGTTAGGGTTATGTTTCGGGTTCGGGTTAGGGTTAGGGTTCGGGTTAGTGTTGGGAATAGGGTTCGGGTAAGGGTTCGGGTTAGGGTTCGGGTTAGGTTTCGGGTTAGGGTTCGGGTTAGGTTTAGGGTTAGTGTTAGGGTTCGGGTTCGGGTTAGGGATAGGGTTCGGGTTAGGGTTAGGGTTAGGGTTCGGGTTAGGGTTCGGGTTCGGGTTAGCGTTAGGGTTAGGGTTCGGGTTAGGGTTCGGGTTAGGGTTAGGGTTAGGGTTAGGGTTCGGCTTAGGGTTAGGGTTAGGGTTAGGGTTAGGGTTCGGGTTAGGGTTAGGGTTAGGGTTCGAGTTAGGGTTAGGGTTCGGGATAGGGTTAGGGTTAGGGTTAGGGTTCGCGGTCGGGTTAGGGTTAGGGATAGGGTTAGGGGTTAGGGTTAGGGTTCGGGTTAGGGTTTGGTTTCGGGTTAGGGTGAGGGTTAAGGTAAGGGTTAGGTTTCGGATTAGGGTTAGGGTTAGGATTAGGGTTAGTGTTCGTGTTCGGGTTAGGGTTAGGGGTTAGTGTTCAGGTTAGGGTTAGGGTTAGGTTTCGGGTTAGGGTTCGCGTTAGTATTAGGGTTAGGGTTCGGATTAGGGTTAGGGTTAGGGTTTGGGTTACGGTTAGGGTTCCGGTTAGGGTTAGGGTTAGGGTTCGGGTTAGGGTTAGGGTTAGGTTTCGGGTTAGGGTTAGGTTTCGGGTTCGGAATAGGGTTAGGTTTCGGGTTAGTGTTAGGGTTAGGGTTCGGGTTAGGGTACGGGTTAGGGTTAGGGTTCGGGTTAGGGGAGGGTTCGGGTTAGGTTTCGGGTTAGGGTTAGGGTTCGGGTTCGGGTTTGGGTTAGGGTTCGGGTTAGGGTTAGGGTTAGGGTTCGGGTTAGGGTTAGGGTTCGGTTTAGGGTTAGGGTTAGGGTTCGGGTTAGGGTTCGGTTAGGGTTATTTTTCGGGTTAGGGTTAGGGTTAGGGTTAGGGTTAGGATTAGGGTTCGTTTTAGGGTTCGGGTTAGGGTTAGGGTTAGGATTCAGGTTAGGGTTAGGGTTAGGCTTAGGGTTAGGGTTCGGGTTCGGGATAGGGTTATGGTTAGGGTTAGGGGTTAGGGTTAGGTTTCGGGTTAGGTTTAGGGTTAGGGTTAGGGTTCGGGTTAGGGTTAGGATTCGGGTTAGGGTTAGGGTTAGAGTTAGGTTTAGGGTTCGGGTTAGGGTTCGGTTTAGGGTTCGGGTTAGGTTTAGGGTTCGTGTTAGGGTTAGGTTTAGGGTTAGAGTTAGGGTTAGGGTTAGGTTTCAAGTTAGGTTTAGCGTTAGGGTTAGGGTTAGGGTTAGGGTTCAGGTTAGGGTTAGGGTTAGGGTTCGGGTTAGGGTTCGGGTTCGGTTACGGTTAGGGGTTAGTGTTCAGGTTAGGGTTAGGGTTAGGGTTCGGGTTAGGGTTCGGGTTAGGGTTAGTTTTAGTGTTTGGGTTAGGGTTAGGGTTAGGGTTAGGGTTAGGGTTAGGGATCGGGTTACAGTTAAGGTTCGGGTTAGGGTTAGGGTTAGGGTTCGGGTTAGGGTTAGGGTTAGGGTTCGGGTTAGGGTTAGGGTTCGGGTTAGGGTTAGGGTTAGGGTTCGGGTTAGGTTTCGGGGTAGGTTTAGGGTTAGGTTTCGGGTTAGGTTTAGGTTTTCGGTTAGGGTTAGGGTTAGGGTTTGGGTTCGGGTTAGGGTTAGATTTCGGTTTCGGTTTAGGGTTAGGTTTCGGGTTAGGGTAAGGGTTAGGGTTCGGGTTAGGGTTAGGGTTCGGGTTAGGGTTAGGGTTAGGGTTCGGGTTAGGGTTAGGGTTAGGGTTAAGGTTCGTGTTAGGGTTCGGGTTAGGGGTCGGGTTAGGGTTAGGGTTAGGGTTCGGGTTAGGGTTAGGGTTAGGTTTAGGGTTAGAGTTCGGGTTAGGGTTAGGGTTCGGGTTAGGGTTAGGGTTAGGTTTCCTGTTAGGGTTAGGGTTAGGGTTCGGGTTAGGGTTAGGGTTAGGGTTAGGGTTCGGGTTCGGGTTCGGGTTAGGGTTAAGTTTGGGTTTCGGGTTAGGGTTAGGGTTCGGGTTAGGTTTCGGTTTAGGTTTCGGGTTAGGGTTCGGGTTAGAGTTAGGATTCGGGTTAGGGTTACGGTTAGGGTTAGGGTTCGGGTTAGGGTTAGGGTTAGGGTTAGGGTTAGGGTTCGGGTTAGGGTTAGGGTTCGGTTTCGGGTTCGGGTTAGGGTTAGGGTTCGGGTTCGGGTTAGGTTAGGGTTCGGGTTAGGGTTCGGGTTCCGGTTAGGGTTAGGGTTTAGGGTTCGGGTTAGGGTTCGGGTTAGGGATCGGGTTAGGGTTCGGGTTAGGGTTGGGATTAGGGTTAGGGTTAGGGTTAGGGTTAGGGTTCAGGTTAGGGTTAGGGTTAGGGTTAGTGTTAGGGTTCAGGTTCGGGTTAGGGTTAGGGTTCGGGTTAGGGTTCGGGTTAGGGTTAGGGTTAGGGTTAGGGTTCGTGTTCGGGTTAGGGTTAGGGTTCGGGGTACGATTAGGGTTAGTGTTCAGGTTAGGGTTCGGGTTCGGGTTATGGTTAGGGTTAGGGTTCGGGTTAGGGTTAAGGTTAGGGTTCGGGTTAGGGTTCGGGTTCGGGTTAGGGTTAGGGTTAGGGTTCGGTTTAGGGTTAGGGTTAGGGTTTGGGTCAGCTTTAGGGTTAGGGTTCGGGTTAGGGTTAGGGTTAGGGTTAGGGTTAGGGTTAGGGTTCGGGTTAAGGTTAGGGTTAGGGTTCGAGTTAGGGTTAGGGTTCGGGTTAGGCTTAGGCGTTAGGGTTAGGGTTAGGGTTAGGGTTCGGGTCAGGGTTAGGGTTAGAGTTAGGGTTAGGGTTATGTTTCGGGTTCGGGTTAGGGTTAGGGTTCGGGTTAGGGTTCGGTTTCGGGTTAGGGTTAGGGTTCGGGTTCGGATTAGGGTTAGGGTTAGGGTTAGGGTTCGGGTTAGGGTTCGGGTTAGGGTTAGGGTTAGGTTTAAGGTTCGGTTTAGGCTTCGGGTTAGGGTTAGGGTAAGGTTTCAGGTTAGGGTTAGGGTTAGGGTTCGGGTTAGGGTTCGTGTTAGGGTTAGGGTTAGGGTTCGTTTTAGGGTTCGGGTTAGGGTTAGGGTTCGGGTTCGGGTTAGGGTTAGGGTTCGATTTAGGGTTCGGTTTAGGGTTAGGGTTAGGGTTTGGTTTAGGGTTCGGGTTAGGGTTAGGGTTAGGGTTAGGATTCGGGTTAGGATTAGGGTTAGGGTTAGGGTTCGGGTTAGGGTTAGGGTTAAGTTTAGGGTTCGGGTTAGGGTTAGGGTTAGGGTTCGGTTTCGTGTTACGGTTAGGGTTAGGTTTAGGGTTAGGGTTAGGGTTCAGGTTAGGGTTAGGGTTAGGGTTCGTGTTAGGGTTCGGGTTCGGGTTAGGGTTAGGGTTAGGGTTCGGGTTAGGGTTAGGGTTAGGGTTCGGGTTAGGTTTAGGGTTAGGGTTAGGGTTCGATTTAGGGTTCGGGTTAGGGTTAGGGTTAGCGTTCGGTTTAAGGTTAGGGTTAGGGTTTGGGTTAGGGTTAGGGTTAGGGTTAGGGTTAGGGTTCGGTTTAGGGTTCGGGTTAGGGTTCGGGTTAGGGTTAGGGTTAGGGTTAGGTTTCGGGTTAGGGTTAGGGTTCGGGTTAGGGTTAGGGTTTGGGTTCGGGCTAGGGTGAGGGTTACGGTTAGGGTTAGGGTTCGGGTTAGGGTTAGGATTCGGGTTAGGGTTAGGGTTAGAGTTAGGTTTAGGGTTCGTGTTAGGGTTAGGTTTAGGGTTAGAGTTAGGGTTAGGGTTAGGTTTCGAGTTAGGTTTAGCGTTAGGGTTAGGGTTAGGGTTAGGGTTCGGGTTAGGGTTAGGGTTAGGGTTCGGGTTAGGGTTCGGGTTAGGGTTAATTTTAGTGTTTGGGTTAGGGTTAGGGTTAGGGTTAGGGTTAGGGTTCGGGTTACAGTTAAGGTTCGGGTTAGGGTTAGGGTTAGGGTTCGGGTTAGGGTTAGGTTTAGGGTTCGGGTTAGGGTTAGGGTTCGGGTTAGGGTTAGGTTTAGGGTTCGGGTTAGGTTTCGGGCTAGGTTTAGGGTTAGGGTTCGGGTTAGGTTTAGGTTTTCGGTTAGGGTTAGGGTTAGGGTTTGGGTTCAGGTTAGGGTTAGATTTCGGGCTCGGGTTAGGGTTAGGTTTCGGGTTAGGGTAAGGGTTAGGGTTCGGGTTAGGGTTAGGGTTCGGGTTAGGGTTAGGTTAGGGTTCGGGTTAGGGTTAGGGTTAGGGTTAAGGTTCGTGTTAGGGTTCGGGTTAGGGATCGGGTTAGGGTTAGGGTTAGGGTTCGGGTTAGGGTTAGGGTTAAGGTTCGGGTTAGGTTTAGTGTTAGGGTTAGGGTTCGGGTTAGGGTTAGGGTTAGGGTTAGGGTTCGGGTTAGGGTTAGGGTTCGGGTTAGGGTTAGGGTTAGGTTTCCTGTTAGGGTTAGGGTTAGGGTTAGGGTTCGGGTTAGGGTTAAGGTTAGGGTTAGGGTTCGGGTTCGGGTTCGGGTTAGGGTTAGGGTTGGGGTTCGGGTTAGGGTTAGGGTTCGGGTTAGGTTTCGGTTTAGGTTTCGGGTTAGGGTTCGGGTTAGAGTTAGGATTCGGGTTAGGGTCAGGGTTAGGGTTAGGGTTCGGGTTAGGGTTAGGGTTAGGGTTAGGGTTAGGGTTCGGGTTAGGGTTAGGGTTAGGGTTCGGGTTCGGGTTCGGGTTAGGGTTAGGGTTCGGGTTCGGGTTAGGTTAGGGTTCGGGTTAGGGTTCGGGTTCCGGTTAGGGTTAGGGGTTAGGGTTCGGGTTAGGGTTCGGGTTAGGGTTCGGGTTAGGGTTCGGGTTAGGGTTGGGATTAGGGTTAAGGTTAGGGTTAGGTTTAGGGTTCGGGTTAGTGTTAGGGTTAGGGTTAGTGTTAGGGTTCAGGTTCGGGTTAGGGTTAGGGTTCGGGTTAGGGTTCGGAATAGGGTTAGGGTTAGGGTTCGGGTTAGGATTCGGGTTAGGGTTCGGGTTAGGGTTCGGGTTAGGGTTAGGGTTAGGGTTAGGGTTAGGGTTCGTGTTCGGGTTAGGGTTAGGGTTCGGGGTACGGTTAGTGTTAGGGTTCAGGTTAATGTTCGGGTTCGGGTTAGGGTTAGGGTTAGGGTTCGTGTTAGGGTTAGGGTTAGGGTTAGGGTTAGGGGTAGGGTTCGGGTTAGGGTTCGGGTTAGGGTTCGGGTTCGGGTTAGGGTTATGGTTAGGGTTAGGGTTAGGTTTAGGGTTAGATTTCGGGTTAGGTTTAGGGTAAGGGTTAGGGTTAGTGTTCGGGTTAGGTTTAGGGTTCGACTTAGGGTTAGGGTTCGGGTTAGGGTTAGGGGTTCGGGTTAGGGTTAGGGTTAGTGTTTGGGTTAGGGTTAGGGTTAGGGTTTGGTTTAGGGTTCGGGTTCGGGGTAGGGTTAGGGTTAGGGTTAGGGTTAGGGTTAGGTTTCCTGTTAGGGTTAGGGTTAGGGTTAGGGTTCGGGTTAGGGTTAGGGTTAGGGTTAGGGTTAGTGTTAGGGTTCGGGTTAGGGTTAGGGTTAGGGTTCGAGTTAGGGTTAGGGTTCGGGTTAGGGTTAGGGTTAGGGTTAGGGTTAGGGTTCGGGGTCGGGTTAGGGTTAGGGATAGGGTTAGGGGTTAGGGTTAGGGTTCGGGTTAGGGTTCGGTTTCGGGTTAGGGTGAGGGTTAGGGTAAGGGTTAGGTTTCGGATTAGGGTTAGGGTTAGGATTAGGGTTAGTGTTCGGGTTCGGGTTAGGGTTAGGGGTTAGTGTTCAGGTTAGGGTTAGGGTTAGGGTTCGGTTTAGGGTTCGCGTTAGTGTTAGGGTTAGGGTTCGGGTTAGGGTTAGTATTAGGGTTTGGGTTACGGTTAGGGTTCCGATTAGGGTTAGGGTTAGGGTTCGGGTTAGGGTTAGGGTTAGGTTTCCGGTTAGGGTTAGGTTTCGGGTTCGGAATAGGGTTAGGTTTCGGGTTAGTGTTAGGGTTAGGGTTCGGTTTAGGGTACGGGTTAGGGTTAGGGTTCGGGTTAGGGGAGGGTTCGGGTTAGGTTTCGGGTTAGGGTTAGGGTTCGGGTTCGGGTTAGGGTTAGGGTTCTGGTTAGGGTTAGGGTTAGGGTTCGGGTTAGGTTTAGGGTTCGGTTTAGGGTTAGGGTTAGGGTTCGGGTTAGGGTTCGGGTTAGGGTTAGGGTTATTTTTCGGGTTAGCGTTAGGGTTAGGGTTAGGGTTAGGGTTAGGGTTAGGGTTCGTTTTAGGGTTCGGTTTAGGGTTAGGGTTAGGGTTCAGGTTAGGGTTAGGGTTAGGGTTCGGGTTAGGGTTTGGGTTCGGGATAGGGTTAGGGTTAGGGTTAGGGGTTAGGGTTAGGTTTCGGGTTAGGGTTAGTGTTAGGGTTAGGGTTCGGGTTAGGGTTAGGGTTAGGGTCCGGGTTAGGGTTATGGTTAGGGTTAGGGTTCGGGTTCGGGTTAGGGTAAGGGTTAGGGTTGGGTTAGGTTTAGGGTTAGGGTTCCGGTTAGGGTTCGGATTAGGGTTAGGGTTAGGTTTAGGTTTCGGATTAGGGTTAGGGTTAGGGTTAGGGTTCGGGTTAGGGTTAGGGTTCGGGTTCGGGTTAGGGTTAGGGTTAGGGTTAGGGTTAGGGTTCGGATTAGGGTTAGGGTTAGGGTTGGGGTTAGGGTTCGGGTTAGGTTTAGGGTTAGGGTTAGGGTTCGGTTTAGGCTTCGGGTTAGGGTTAGGGTTAGGTTTCGTGTTAGGGTTAGGGTTAGGGTTCGGGTTAGGGTTCGTGTTAGGTTTAGGTTTAGGGTTCGTTTTAGAGTTCGTGTTAGGGTTAGGGTTCGGGTTCGGGTTAGGTTTAGGGTTAGGGTTAGGGTTCGGTTTAGGGTTAGGGTTAGGTTTAGGGTTCGATTTAGGGTTCGGTTTAGGGTTAGGGTTAGGATTCGGTTTAGGGTTCGGGTTAGGGTTAGGGTTAAGGTTCGGGTTAGGTTTAGTGTTAGGGTTAGGGTTCCGGTTAGGGTTAGGGTTAGGTTTAGGGTTCGGGTTAGGGTAAGGGTTCGGGTTCGTGTTACGGTTAGGGTTAGGGTTAGGGTTAGGGTTAGGGTTCGGGTTAGGGTTAGGGTTAGGGTTCGGGTTAGGGTTAGGGTTAGGGTTAGGGTTCGGGTTAGGGTTAGGGTTCGGGTTAGGGTTAGGGTTAGGTTTCCTGTTAGGGTTAGGGTTAGGGTTAGGGTTCGGGTTAGGGTTAAGGTTAGGGTTAGGGTTCGGGTTCGGGTTCGGGTTAGGGTTAGGGTTGGGGTTCGGGTTAGGGTTAGGGTTCGGGTTAGGTTTCGGTTTAGGTTTCGGGTTAGGGTTCGGGTTAGAGTTAGGATTTGGGTTAGGGTCAGGGTTAGGGTTAGGGTTCGGGTTAGGGTTAGGGTTAGGGTTAGGGTTAGGGTTCGGGTTAGGGTTAGGTTTAGGGTTCGGGTTCGGGTTAGGGTTAGGGTTCGGGTTCGGGTTAGGTTAGGGTTCGGGTTAGGGTTCGGGTTCCGGTTAGGGTTAGGGGTTAGGGTTCGTGTTAGGGTTCGGGTTAGGGTTCGGGTTAGGGTTCGGGTTAGGGTTGGGATTAGGGTTAAGGTTAGGGTTAGGGTTAGGGTTCGGGTTAGGGTTAGGGTTAGGGTTAGTGTTAGGGTTCAGGTTCGGGTTAGGGTTATGGTTCGGGTTAGGGTTCGGAATAGGGTTAGGGTTAGGGTTCGGGTTAGGATTCGGGTTAGGGTTCGGGTTAGGGTTCGGGTTAGGGTTAGAGTTAGGGTTAGGGTTAGGGTTCGTGTTCGGGTTAGGGTTAGGGTTCGGGGTACGGTTAGGGTTACGGTTCAGGTTAATGTTCGGGTTCGGGTTAGGGTTAGGGTTAGGGTTCGTGTTAGGGTTAGGGTTAGGGTTAGGGTTAGGGGTAGGGTTCGGGTTAGGGTTCGGGTTAGGGTTCGGGTTCGGGTTAGGGTTATGGTTAGGGTTAGGGTTAGGTTTAGGGTTAGATTTCGGGTTAGGTTTAGGGTAAGGGTTAGGGTTAGTGTTCGGGTTAGGTTTAGGGTTCGACTTAGGGTTAGGGTTCGGGTTAGGGTTAGGGGTTCGGGTTAGGGTTAGGGTTAGTGTCTGGGTTAGGGTTAGGGTTAGGGTTAGGTTTAGGGTTCGGGTTCGGGGTAGGGTTAGGGTTAGGGTTAGTGTTCGGGTTAGGGTTAGGGTAATGGTTTGTGTTAGGGTTCGGGGTAGGGTTAGGTTTTGGGTTTCGGTTCGGGTTCGGGTTCGGGTTAGGGGTTAGGTTTCGGGTTAGGGTTAGGTTTAGGGTTCGGGTTAGGGTTAGGGTTAGGTTTAGGATTAGGTTTCGGATTAGGTTTAGGGTTAGGGTTCGGGTAGGTTTCGGGTTCGGGTTAGGGTTAGGGTTAGGGTTAGAGTTAGGGTTCGGGTTAGGTTTAGGGTTAGGGTTAGGGTTAGGGGTTAGGGTTAGGGTTCGTGGTAGGGCTAGGGTTAGGGTTAGGGTTAGGGTTCGGGTTAGGGTTAGGGTTAGGGTTCGGGTTAGGGTTAGGTTTAGGGTTAGGTTTAGGGTTCGGGTTAGGGTTAGGGTTAGGGTTATGGTTCGGGTTAGGGTTAAGGTTAGGTTTCGGGTTAGGGTTCGGGTTAGGGTTACGGTTAGGTTTAGGGTTCGGGTTAGGGTTAGGGTTAGGGTTAGGGGTAGGGTTCGGGTTAGGGTTAGGGTTCGGGTTCGGGTTAGGGTTAGGGTTAGGTTTAGGGTTCGGATTAGGGTTAGGGTTAGGGTTCAGGTTAGGTTTCGGTTTCGGGTTAGGGTTAGGGTTAGGTTTAGGGTTAGGGTTCGGTTTAGGGTTAGGGTTCGGGTTAGGGTTAGGGTTAGGTTCGGGTTAGGGTTAGGGTTAGGGTTCCGTTTAGGGTTAGGGTTCGGGTTACGGTTAGGGTTAGGTTCGGGTTAGGGTTAGGGTTAGGGTTCGGGTTCGGGTTAGGGTTAGGGTTCGGGTTACGGTACAGGTTCGGGTTAGGGTTTGGTTTAGGGTTCGGGTTCGGGTTAGGGTTAGGGTTACGGTTAGTGTTAGGGTTAGGGTTAGGGTTAGGGTTCGATTTAGGTTTCGGTTTAGGGTTAGGGTTAGGGTTCGTGTTAGTGTTAGGGTTAGGGTTCGGGTTAGGGTTCGGGTTAGGGTTTGGGTTAGGTTTAGGGTTAGGGTTAGGGTTAGGGTTAGGGTTCGGGTTAGGGTAAGGGTTCGGGTTAGGTTTAGGTTTAGGTTTAGGGTTAGGGTTAGGGTTCGGGATAGGGTTAGGGTTCGGGTTAGGGTTAGGGTTCGGGTTAGGGTTAGGTTTCGGGTTCGGGTTAGGGTTAGGGTTCGGGTTCGGGTTAGGGTTCTGGTTCGGGTTAGGGTTAGGGTTTAGCGTTCGGGTTAGGGTTGGGGTTAGGGTTTGGGTTAGGGTTGGGGTTAGGGTTAGGGTCAGGGTTAGGGTTCGGGTTAGGGTTATGGTTAGGGTTAGGGTTCGGGTTCGGGTTAGGTTTAGGGTTAGGGTTAGGGTTCGGTTCAGGGTTCGGGTTAGGGTTCGGGTTAGGGTTCGGTTTAGGGTTCGAGTTAGAGTTAGGGTTAGGGTTAGTGTTAGGGTTCGGGTTCGGGTTAGGTTTCGGGTTAGGGTTCGGGTTAGGTTTAGGGTTAGTGTTAGGGTTCGGGTTCGGGTTAGGGATAGGGTTCGGGTTAGGGTTAGGGTTAGGGTTCGTGTTAGGGTTCGGGTTCGGGTTAGCGTTAGGGTTAGCGTTCGGGTTAGGGTTCGGGTTAGGGTTAGTGTTAGGGTTAGGGTTCGGGTTAGGGTTAGGTTTAGGGTAAGGTTTAGGGTTCGGGTTAGGGTTAGGGTTAGGGTTCGAGTTAGGGTTAGGGTTCGGGTTAGGGTTAGGTGTTAGGGTTAGGGTTAGCGTTAGGGTTATGGTTCGGTTTAGGGTTAGGGTTAGGTTAAGGGTTAGGTTTCGGGTACGGGTTAGGGTTAGGGTTAGAGTTAGATTTGGGTTAGGGTTCGGGTTATGGTTTGGGTTCGGGTTCGGTGTAGGGTTAGGGTTCGGGTTCGGGTTCGGGGTCGGGTTAGGGTTAAGGTTAGGGTTAGGGGTTAGGGTTAGGGTTCGGGTTAGGGTTCGGTTTCGGGTTAGGGTGAGGGTTAGGGTAAGGGTTAGTTTTCAGATTAGGGTTAGGGTTAGGATTAGGGTTAGGGTTCGGGTTCGGGTTAGGGTTAGGGGTTAGTGTTCAGGTTAGGGTTAGTGTTAGGGTTCGGGTTAGGGTTCGCGTTAGTGTTAGGGTTAGGGTTCGGGTTAGGGTTAGGGTTAGGGTTTGGGTTACGGATAGGGTTCCGGTTAGGGTTAGGGTTAGGGTTCGGGTTAGGGTTAGGGTTAGGTTTCGGGTTAGGGTTAGGTTTCCGGTTCGGAATAGGGTTAGGTTTCGGGTTAGTGTTAGGGTTAGGGTTCGTGTTAGGGTTGGGTTCGGGTTAGGTTTCGGGTTAGGGTTAGGGTTCGGGTTCGGGTTAGGGATAGGGTTCGGGTTAGGGTTAGGGTTAGGGTTCGGGATAGGGTTACGGTTCGAGTTAGGGTTAGGTTTAGGGTTTGGGTTAGGGTTCGGGTTAGGGTTAGGGTTAGGGTTCGGGTTCGGGTTAGGGTTAGTGTTAGGGTTAGGGTTCGTGTTAGGGTTCGGGTTAGGGTTAGGGTTAGGGTGCGGGTTAAGGTTAGGGTTAGGGTTCGGGTTAGGGTTCGAGTTCGGGATAGGGTTAGGTTTAGGGTTAGGGGTTAGGGTTAGGGTTCGGGTTAGGGTTAGGGTTAGGGTTAGGGTTAGGGTTAGGGCTAGGGTTCGGGTTCAGGTTAGGGTAAGGGTTAGGGTTCGGGTTAGGGTTAGGGTTAGGGTTCGGGTTAGGGTTCGGATTATGGTTATGGTTAGGGTTAGGGTTCGGATTAGGGTTAGGGTTAGGGTTAGGGTTCAGTTTAGGGTTAGGGTTCGGGTTCGGGTTAGGGTTAGGGTTAGGGTTAGGGTTAGGGTTCGAATTAGGGTTGGGGTTAGGGTTCGGGTTAGGGTTCGGGTTAGGGTTAGGGTTAGGGTTAGGGTTCGGTTTAGGGTTCGGGTTAGGTTTAGGGTTCGGGTTAGGGTTCCGGTTAGGGTTCGGGTTTGGGTTCGGGTTAGGGTTAGGGTTAGGGTTAGGTTTAGTGTTAGGGTTAGGGTTCAAGATAGGGTTAGGGTTCGGGTTAGGGTTAGGGTTAGTCTTCCGGTTAGGTTTCCGGTTCGGGTTAGGGTTAGGGTTAGGGTTCGGGTTAGGGTTAGGGTTCGGGTTCGGGTTCGGTTTAGGGTTAGGGTTAGGGTTAGGTTAGGTTTAGGGTTCGGGATCGCGTCAGGTTTAGGGATTAGGGTTCGGGTTCGGGTTAGGGTAGGGTTAGGTTTCGTGTTAGGGTTAGGGGTTAATGTTAGGGTTAGGGTTAGGGTTAGGGTTCGGTTTGGGTTAGGGTTAGGGTTAGTGTTAGGGTTCGGGTTATGGTTCGGGTTCGGGTTAGGGTGAGGGTTAGGGTTCGGGTTAAGGTTCGGATTAGGTTTAGGGTTAGGGTTCGGGTAGGGTTCGGGTTCGGGTTAGGGTTAGGGTTAGGGTTAGAGTTAGGGTTCGGGTTAGGTTTAGGGTTAGGGTTAGTGTTAGGGGTTAGGGTTACGGTTCGTGGTAGGGCTAGGGTTAGGGTTAGGGTTCGGGTTAGGGTTAGGGTTAGGGTTCGGGTTAGGGTTAGGTTTAGGGTTAGGTTTAGGGTTCGGGTTAGGGTTAGGGTTAGGGTTATGGTTCGGGTTAGGGTTAGGGTTAGGTTTCGGGTTAGGGTTCGGGTTAGGGTTACGGTTAGGTTTAGGGTTCGGGTTAGGGTTAGGGTTAGGGGTAGGGTTCGGGTTAGGGTTAGGGTTCGGGTTCGGGTTAGGGTTAGGGTTAGGGTTAGGGATCGGATTAGGGTTAGGGTTAGGGTTCGGGTTAGGTTTCGGGTTCGGGTTAGGGTTAGGGTTAGGTTTAGGTTTAGGGTTCGGTTTAGGGTTAGGGTTCGGGTTAGGGTTAGGGTTAGGTTCGGGTTAGGGTTAGGGTTAGGGTTCGGTTTAGGGTTAGGGTTCGGGTTACGGTTAGGGTTAGGTTCGGGTTAGGGTTAGGGTTAGGGTTCGGTTTAGGGTTAGGGTTAGGGTTCGGGTTACGGTACAGGTTCGGGTTAGGGTTTGGGTGTGGGTTCGGGTTCGGGTTAGGGTTAGGGTTACGGTTAGGGTTAGTGTTAGGGTTAGGGTTAGGGTTCGATATAGGTTTCGGTTTAGGGTTAGGGTTAGGGTTCGTGTTAGGTTTAGGGTTAGTGTTCGGGTTAGGGTTCGGGTTAGGGTTCGGGTTAGGTTTAGGGTTAGGGTTAGGGTTAGGGTTAGGGTTCGGGTTAGGGTAAGGGTTCGGGTTAGGTTTAGGTTTAGGGTTAGGGTTAGGGTTCGGGATAGGGTTAGGGTTCGGGTTAGGGTTAGGGTTCGGGTTAGGGTTAGGTTTCGGGTTCGGGTTAGGGTTAGGGTTAGGGTTCGTGTTCGGGTTAGGGTTCTGGCTCCGGTTAGGGTTAGGGTTTAGCGTTCGGGTTAGGGTTGGGTTTAGGGTTTGGGTTAGGGTTGGGGTTAGGGTTAGGCTCAGGATTAGGGTTCGGGTTAGGGTTATGGTTAGGGTTAGGTTTCGGGTTCGGGTTAGGTTTAGGGTTAGGGTTAGGGTTCGGTTTAGGGTTCGGGTTAGGGTTCGGGTTAGGGTTCGGTTTAGGGTTCGAGTTAGAGTTAGGGTTAGGGTTAGGGTTCGGGTTCGGGTTAGGGTTAGGTTTCGGGTTAGGGTTCGGGATACGGTTAGGGTTAGGGTTCGGGTTAGGGTTAGGGTTAGGGTTTGGGTTACGGATAGGGTTCCGGTTAGGGTTAGGGTTAGGGTTCGGGTTAGGGTTGGGTTCGGGTTAGGTTTCGGGTTAGGGTTAGGGTTCGGGTTCGGGTTAGGGTTAGGGTTCGGGTTAGGGTTAGGGTTAGGGTTCGGGTTAGGGTTACGGTTCGAGTTAGGGTTAGGGTTAGGTTTTGGGTTAGGGTTCGGTTTAGGGTTAGGGTTAGGATTCGGGTTCGGGTTAGGGTTAGTGTTAGGGTTAGGGTTTGTGTTAGGGTTCGGGTTAGGGTTAGGGTTAGGGTTCGGGTTAAGGTTAGGGTTAGGGTTCGGGTTAGGGTTCGAGTTCGGGATAGGGTTAGGTTTAGGGTTAGGGGTTAGGGTTAGGGTTCGGGTTAGGGTTAGGGTTAGGGTTAGGGTTAGGGTTCGAATTAGGGTTAGGGTTAGGGTTCGGGTTAGGGTTCGGGTTAGGGTTAGGGTTAGGGTTAGGGTTCGGTTTAGGGTTCGGGTTAGGGTTAGGGTTCGGGTTAGGGTTCCGGTTAGGGTTCGGGTTTGGGTTCGGGTTAGGGTTAGGGTTAGGATTCGGGTTAGGGTTCGGGTTAGGGTTCGGTTTAGGGTTCGGGTTAGGGTTAGGGTTAGTGTTAGGGTTCAGGTTCGGGTTAGGGATAGGGTTCGGGTTAGGGTTAGGGTTAGGGTTCGGGTTCGGGTTAGGGTTAGGGTTAAGGTTCGGGTTAGGGTTAGGGTTAGTCTTCCGGTTAGGGTTCGGGTTCGGGTTAGGGTTAGGGTTAGGGTTCGGGTTAGGGTTAGTGTTCGGGTTCGGGTTCGGTTTAGGGTTAGGGTTAGGTTTAGGGTTAGGGTTAGCGTTCGGGTTCGCGTCAGGTTTAGGGATTAGGGTTCGGGTTCGGGTTAGGGTATGGTTAGGTTTCGTGTTAGGGTTAGGGGTTAATGTTAGGGTTAGGGTTAGGGTTAGGGTTCGGGTTCGGGTTAGGGTTTGGGTTAGGGTTCGGGTTAGGGTTCGGGTTCGGGTTAGGGTGAGGGTTACGGTAAGGGTTAGGGTTCGGATTAGGGTTAGGGTTAGGATTAGGGTTAGGTTTCGGGTTCGGGTTAGGGTTCGGGTTCGTGTTCGGGTTAGGGTTCGGGTTACGGTTAGGGTGAGGGTTCGGGTTAAGTTTAGGGTTAGGGTTAGGTTTAGGGTTCGGGTTAGGGTTCGGTTTAGGGTTCGGGTTAGGGTTAGGGTTAGTGTTAGGGTTCAGTTTCGGGTTAGGGATAGGGTTCGGGTTAGGGTTAGGGTTAGGGTTCGGGTTCGGGTTAGGGTTAGGGTTAGGGTTCGGGTTAGGGTTCGTGTTACGGTTAGGGTTAGGGGTAGGGTTCGGGTTAGGGTTAGGGTTAGGGTTAGGGTTAGGGTTAGGGTTCGGGTTAGGGTTAGGGTTAGGGTTCGAGTTAGGGTTAGGGTTCGGGTTAGGGTTAGGGTTAGGGTTAGGGTTAGGGTTAGGGTTCGGGTTCGGGTTCGGGTTAGGGTAAGTGTTAGGGTTCGGGTTAGGTTTAGGGTTAGGGTTCGGGTTAGGGTTCGCGTTAGGGTTAGGGTTAGGGTTAGGGTTCGGTTTAGGGTTAGGGTTAGGGTTAGGGTTCGGGTTAGGGTTAAGGTTCGGGTTCGGGTTAGGGTTAGGGTTAGGGTTCGGATTAGGGTTAGGGTTAGGGTTAGGATTCGGGTTAGGGTTAGGGTTAGGGTTCGGGTTAGGGTTAGTGTTAGGGTTCGGGTTAGGGTTCGGGTTAGGGTTAGGGTTAGGGTTCGGGTTCGGGTTCGTGTTAGGGTTCGTGTTAGGGTTAGGTTTAGGGTTAGGGTTAGGGTTCAAGATAGGGTTAGGTTTGGGTCAGGGTTAGGGTTAGGCTTCGTGTTAGGGTTCGGCTTAGGGTTAGGGTTAGGTTTAGGGTTAGAGTTAGGGTTAGGATTAGGGTTAGGGTTCGGGTTCGGGTTAGGGTTAGGGGTTAGTGGTCAGGTTAGGGTTAGGGTTAGGGTTCGGGTTAGGGTTCGCGTTAGTGTTAGGGTGAGGGTTAGGGTAAGGGTTAGGGTTCGGATTAGGGTTAGGGTTAGGATTAGGGTTAGGTTTAGTGTTCGGGTTAGGGTTAGGGTTACGGTTAGGGTTAGGGTTCGGGTTAGGGTTAGGGTTTGGGTTAAGGTTAGGGTTAGGGTTAGGTTTAGGGTTCGGGTTAGGGTTCGGTTTAGGGTTCGGGTTAGGGTTAGGGTTCGGCTTAGGGTTAGGTTTAGGGTAAGTTAGGGTTAGGGTTAGGGTTCGAGTTAGGTTTAGGGTTAGGTTTAGGGTTCGGGTTAGGGTTCGGGTTAGGGTTAGGGTTAGGGTTAGGGTTCGGGTTAGGGTTAGGGTTAGGGTTCGAGTTAGGGTTAGGGTTCGGGTTAGGGTTAGGGTTAGGTTTAGGGTTAGGGTTCGGGTTCGGGTTAGGTTAAGGGTTAGGGTTCGGGTTAGGTTTAGGGTTAGGGTTCGGGTTAGGGTTCGTGTTAGGGTTAGGGTTAGGGTTCGGATTAGGGTTAGGGTTAGGGTTAGGGTTCGGGTTAGGGTTAAGGTTCGGGTTCGGGTTAGGGTTAGGGTTAGGGTTCGGATTAGGGTTAGGGTTAGGGTTAGGGTTCGGGTTCGGGTTAGGGTTCGGGTTCGGGTTAGGGTTAGGGTTAGGGTTAGGGTTAGGGTTCGGATTACGGTTAGGGTTAGGGTTCGGGTTAGGGTTCGGGATAGGGTTAGGGTTAGAGTTCGGTTTAGGCTTCGGGTTAGGGTTAGGGTTAGGTTTCGGGTTAGGGTTAGGGTTAGGGTTCGGGTTAGGGTTCGGGTTAGGGTTCGGGTTAGGGTTAGGTTTAGGGTTAGTGTTAGGGTTCAAGATAGGGTTACGTTTCGGGTCAGGGTTGGGGTTAGGCTTCGTGTTAGGGTTCGGGTTAGTGTTAGGGTTAGGTTTAGGTTTAGAGTTAGGGTTAGGATTAGGGTTAGGGTTCGGGTTCGGGTTAGGGTTAGGGGTTAGTGTTCAGGTTAGGGTTAGGGTTAGGGTTCGGGTTAGGGTTCGCGTTAGTGTTAGGGTGAGGGTTAGTGTAAGGGTTAGGGTTCGGATTAGGTTTAGGGTTAGGATTAGGGTTAGGTTTCGGGGTCGGGTTAGGGTTAGGGTTACGGTTAGGGTTAGGGTTCGGGTTAGGGTTAGGGTTCGGGTTAAGGTTAGGGTTAGGGTTAGGTTTAGGGTTCGGGTTAGGGTTCGGTTTAGGGTTCGGGTTAGGGTTAGGGTTCGGGTTAGGGTTAGGTTTAGGGTTAGTTAGGGTTAGGGTTAGGGTTCGAGTTAGGTTTAGGGTTAGGGTTAGGGTTAGGGTTAGGGTTAGGGTTCGGGTTAGGGTTAGGGTTAGGTTTCGGGTTAGGGTTCGGGTTCGGGTTAGGGTGAGGGTTAGGGTTCGGGTTAGGGTTCGGATTAGGTTTAGGGTTAGGGTTCGGGTAGGGTTCGGGTTCGGGTTAGGGTTAGGGTTAGGGTTAGAGTTAGGGTTCGGGTTAGGTTTAGGGTTAGGGTTAGGGTTAGGGGTTAGGGTTAGGGTTCGTGGTAGGGCTAGGTTTAGGGTTAGGGTTAGGGTTCGGGTTAGGGTTAGGGTTAGGGTTCGGGTTAGGGTTAGGTTTAGGGTTAGGTTTAGGGTTCGGGTTAGGGTTAGGGTTAGGGTTATGGTTCGGGTTAGTGTTAGGGTGTTAGGTTTCGGGTTAGGGTTCGGGTTAGGTTTACGGTTAGGTTTAGGGTTCGGGTTAGGGTTAGGGTTAGGGGTAGGGTTCGGATTAGGGTTAGGGTTCTGGTTCGGGTTAGCGTTAGGGTTAGGGTTAGGGTTCGGATTAGGGTTAGGGTTAGGGTTCGGGTTAGGTTTCGGGTTCGGGTTAGGGTTAGGGTTAGGTTTAGAGTTAGGGTTCGGTTTAGGGTTAGGGTTCGGGTTAGGGTTAGGGTTAGGTTCGGGTTAGGGTTAGGGTTAGGGTTCGGTTTAGGGTTAGGGTTCGGGTTACGTTTAGGGTTAGGTTCGGGTTAGGGTTAGGGTTAGGGTTCGGGTTAGGGTTAGGGTTAGGGTTCGGGTTACGGTTCAGGTTCGGGTTAGGGTTTGGGTTAGGGTTCGGGTTCGGGTTAGGGTTAGGGTTACGGTTAGGTTTAGGGTTAGGGTTAGGGTTAGGGTTCGATTTAGGTTTCGGTTTAGGGTTAGGGTTAGGGTTCGTGTTAGGTTTAGGGTTAGGGTTCGGGTTAGGGTTCGGGTTAGGGTTCGGGTTAGGTTTAGGGTTAGGGTTAGGGTTAGGGTTAGGGTTCGGGTTAGGGTAATGGTTCGGGTTAGGTTTAGGTTTAGGGTTAGGGTTAGTTTTCGGGATAGGGTTAGGGTTCGTGTTAGGGTTAGGGTTCGGGTTAGGGTTAGGTTTCGGGTTCGGGTTAGGGTTAGGGTTCGGGTTCGGGTTAGTGTTCTGGTTCGGGTTAGGGTTAGGGTTTAGCGTTCGGGTTAGGGTTGGGTTTGGGTTTGGGTTAGGGTTGGGGTTAGGGTTAGGGTCAGGGTTAGGGTTCGGGTTAGTGTTATGGTTAGGGTTAGGGTTCGGGTTCGGGTTAGGTTTAGGGTTAGGGTTAGCGTTCGTTTTAGGGTTCGGGTTAGGGTTCGGGTTAGGGTTCGGTTTAGGGTTCGAGTTAGAGTTAGGGTTATGGTTAGGGTTAGGGTTCAGTTTCGGGTTAGGTTTAGGGTTCGGGTTAGGGTTAGGGTTAGGGTTCGGGTTAGGGTTCGGGTTCGGGTTAGGTTTAGGGTTAGGGTTCGGTTTAGGGTTAGGGTTAGGGTGAAGGTTAGGGTTAGGGTTCGGGTTAGGGTTCGGTTTAGGGTTCGGGTTAGGGTTAGGGTTAGGGTTAGGGTCAGCTTTAGGGTTAGGGTTCGGGTTAGGGTTAGGGTTAGGGTTAGGGTTAGGGTTCGGGTTAGGGTTAGGTTTAGGGTTCGAGTTAGGGTTAGGGTTCGGGTTAGGCTTAGGGGTTAGGGTTAGGTTTAGGTTTAGAGTTAGGGTTAGGGTTATGTTTCGGGTTCGGGTTAGGGTTAGGGTTCGGGTTAGGGTTGGGAATAGGGTTCGGGTTAGCGTTCGGGTTAGGGTTCGGGTTAGGGTTCGGGTTAGGTTTCGGGTTAGGGTTCGGGTTAGGGTTAGGGTTAGTGTTAGGGTTCGGGTTCGGGTTAGGGATAGGGTTCGGGTTAGGGTTAGGGTTAGGGTTCGGGTTAGGGTTCGGGTTCGGGTTAGCGTTAGGGTTAGCGTTCGGGTTAGGGTTCGGGTTAGGGTTAGTGTTAGGGTTAGGGTTCGGGTTAGGGTTAGGGTTAGGGTTAGGGTTAGGGTTCGGGTTAGGGTTAGGGTTAGGGTTCGAGTTAGGGTTAGGGTTCGGGTTAGGGTTAGGTGTTAGGGTTAGGGTTAGGGTTAGGGTTATGGTTCGGGTTAGGGTTAGGGTTAGGTTTAGGGTTAGGTTTCGGGTACGGGTTAGGGTTAGGGTTAGAGTTAGATTTGAGTTAGGGTTAGGGTTATCGTTTGGGTTCGGGTTCGGTGTAGGGTTAGGGGTCGGGTTCGGGTTCGGGTTCGGGTTAGGGTTAAGGTTAGGGTTAGGGGTTAGGGTTAGGGTTCGGGTTAGGGGCGGTTTCGGGTTAGGGTGAGGTTTAGGGTAAGGGTTAGGTTTCGGATTAGGGATAGGGTTAGGATTAGGGTTAGTGTTCGGGTTCGGGTTAGGGTTAGGGGTTAGTGTTCAGGTTAGGGTTAGGGTTAGGTTTCGGGTTAGGGTTAGGTTTCGGGTTCGGAATAGGGTTAGGTTTCGGGTTAGTGTTAGGGTTAGGGTTCGGGTTAGGGTTGGGTTCGGGTTAGGATTCGGGTTAGGGTTAGGGTTCGGGTTCGGGTTAGGGTTAGGGTTCGGGTTAGGGTTAGGGTTAGGGTTCGGGTTAGGGTTCGGGTTAGGGTTAGGGTGAGGGTTAGGGTTCGGGTTCGGGTTAGGGTTAGGGTTCGGGTTAGGGTTAGGGTTAGGGTTCGGGTTAGGGTTCGGGTTAGGGTTAGGGTGAGGGTTCGGGTTAAGGTTAGGGTTAGGGTTAGGTTTAGGGTTCGGGTTAGGGTTCGGTTTAGGGTTCGGTTTAGGGTTAGGGTCAGGGTTCGGGTTCGGGTTAGGGTTAGTGTTAGGGTTAGGGTTCATGTTAGGTTTGGGGTTCGGGTTAGGGTTAGGGTTCGGGTTAAGGTTAGGGTTAGGGTTCGGGTTAAGGTTCGAGTTCGGGATAGGGTTAGGTTTAGGGTTAGGGGTTAGGGTTAGGGTTCGGGTTAGGGTTAGGGTTAGGGTTAGGGTTAGGGTTAGGGTTAGGGCTAGGGTTCGGGTTCGGGTTAGGGTAAGGGTTAGTGTTCGGGTTAGGGTTAGGGTTAGGGTTCGGGTTAGGGTTCGGGTTAGGGTTAGGGTTAGGGTTAGGGTTCGGATTAGGGTTAGGTTTAGGGTTAGGGTTCGGGTTAGGGTTAGGGTTCGGGTTCGGGTTAGGGTTAGGGTTAGGGTTAGGGTTAGGGTTCGGATTAGGGTTAGGGTTAGGGTTCGGGTTAGGGTTCGGGTTAGGGTTAGGGTTAGGGTTAGGGTTCGGTTTAGGGTTCGGGTCAGGGTTAGGGTTCGGGTTAGGGTTCGGGTAGGGTTCGGGTTTGGGTTCGGGTTAGGGTTAGGGTTAGGGTTCGGGTTAGGGTTCGGGTTAGGGTTCGGGTTAGGGTTAGGTTTAGGGTTAGGGTTAGGGTTCAAGATAGGGTTAGGGTTCGGGTTAGGGTTAGGGTTAGACTTCCGGTTAGGGTTCGGGTTCGGGTTAGGGTTAGGGTTAGGGTTCGGGTTAGGGTTAGGGTTCGGGTTCGGGTTCGGTTTAGGGTTAGGGTTAGGGTTAGGGTTAGGTTTAGGGTTCGGTTCGCGTTAGGTTTAGGGGTTAGGGTTCGGGTTCGGGTTAGGGTAGGGTTAGGTTTCGTGTTAGGGTTAGGGGTTAATGTTAGGGTTAGGGTTAGGGTTAGGGTTCGGGTTCGGGTTAGGGTTAGGTTTAGGGTTAGGGTTCGGGTTAGGGTTCGGGTTCGGGTTAGGGTGAGGGTTAGGGAAAGGGTTAGGGTTCGGATTAGGGTTAGGGTTAGGATTAGGGTTAGGTTTCGTGTTCGGGTTAGGGTTAGGGTTACGGTTAGGGTTAGGGTTCGGGTTAGGGTTAGGGTGAGGGTTCGGGTTAAGGTTAGGGTTAGGGTTAGGTTTAGGGTTCGGGTTAGGGTTCGGTTTAGGGTTCGGGTTAGGGTTATGGTTCAGGTTAGGGTTAGGTTTAGGGTTAGAGTTAGGGTTAGGGTTAGGGTTCGGGTTCGCGTCAGGTTTAGGGATTAGGGTTCGGGTTCGGGTTAGGGTAGGGTTAGGTTTCGTGTTAGGGTTAGGGGTTAATGTTAGGGTTAGGGTTAGGGTTAGGGTTCGGGTTCGGGTTAGGGTTAGGTTTAGTGTTAGGGTTCGGGTTAGGTTTCGGTTTCGGGTTAGGGTGAGGGTTAGGGTTCGGGTTAGGGTTCGGATTAGGTTTAGGGTTAGGGTTCGGGTAGGGTTCGGGTTCGGGTTAGGGTTAGGGTTAGGGTTAGATTAGGGTTCGGGTTAGGGTTAGGGTTAGGGTTAGGGTTAGGGTTCGGGTTAGGGTTAGGGTTAGTTTTCGGGTTCGGGTTCGGGTTAGGGTTAGGGTTCGGGTTCGGGTTAGGTTAGGGTTCGGGTTAGGGTTCTGGTTCCGGTTAGGGTATGGGTTAGGGTTCGGGTTAGGGTTCGGGTTAGGGTTTCGGTTAGGGTTCGGGTTAGGGTTGGGATTAGGGTTAGGGTTAGGGTAAGGGTTAGGGTTCAGGTTAGGGTTAGGGTTAGGGTTAGTGTTAGGGTTCAGGTTCGGGTTAGGGTTAGGGTTCGGGTTAGGGTTCGGAATAGGGTTAGGGTTAGGGTTCGGGTTAGGGTTAGGGTTAGGGTTCGGGTTAGGGTTCGGGTTAGGGTTAGGGTTAGGGTTAGGGTTAGGGTTCGTGTTCGGGTTAGGGTTAGGGTTCGGGGTACGGTTAGGGTTAGTGTTCAGGTTAGGGTTCGGGTTCGGGTTAGGGTTAGGGTTAGGGTTCGGGTTAGGGTTAGTGTTAGGGTTAGGGGTAGGGTTCGGGTTAGGGTTTGGGTTAGGGTTCGGGTTAGGGTTAGGGTTAGGGTTAGTGTTAGGGTTCGGATTAGGGTTAGGGTTAGGATTAGGGTTAGTGTTCGGGTTCGGGTTAGGGTTAGGGGTTAGTGTTCAGGTTAGGGTTAGGGTTTGGTTTCGGGTTAGGGTTCGCGTTAGTGTTAGGGTTAGGGTTCGGGTTAGGGTTAGGGTTAGGGTTTGGGTTACAGTTAGGGTTCCGGTTAGGGTTAGGGTTAGGGTTCGGGTTAGTGTTAGGGTTAGGTTTCGGGTTAGGGTTAGGTTTCGGGTTCGGAATAGGGTTAGGTTTCGGGTTAGTGTTAGGGTTAGGGTTCGGGTTAGGGTTCGGGTTAGGGTTCGGGTTCGGTTACGGTTAGGGGTTAGTGTTCAGGTTAGGGTTAGGGTTAGGGTTCGGGTTAGGTTTCGGGTTAGGGTTAGTTTTAGTGTTTGGGTTAGGGTTAGGGTTAGGGTTAGGGATAGGGTTAGGGTTCGAGTTAGGGTTAGGGTTCGGGTTAGGGTTAGGGTTAGGTTTAGGGTTAGGGTTAGGGTTCGGGTTCGGGTTCGGGTTAGGGTAAGTGTTAGGGTTCGGGTTAGGTTTAGGGTTAGGGTTCGGGTTAGGGTTCGTGTTATGGTTAGGGTTAGGGTTAGGGTTCGGTTTAGGGTTAGGGTTAGGGTTAGGGTTCGGGTTAGGGTTAAGGTTCGGGTTCGGGTTAGGGTTAGGGTTAGGGTTCGGATTAGGGTTAGGGTTAGGGTTAGGATTCGGGTTAGGGTTAGGGTTAGGGTTCGGGTTAGGGTTAGTGTTAGGGTTCGGGTTAGGGTTCGGGTTAGGGTTAGGGTTAGGGTTCGGGTTAGGGTTCGTGTTAGGGTTCGTGTTAGGGTTAGGTTTAGGGTTAGGGTTAGGGTTCAAGATAGGGTTAGGTTTCGGGTCAGGGTTAGGGTTAGGCTTCGTGTTAGGGTTCGGCTTAGGGTTAGGGTTAGGTTTAGGGTTAGAGTTAGGGTTAGGATTAGGGTTAGGGTTCGGGTTCGGGTTAGGGTTAGGGGTTAGTGTTCAGGTTAGGGTTAGGGTTAGGGTTCGGGTTAGGGTTCGCGTTAGTGTTAGGGTGAGGGTTAGGGTAAGGGTTAGGGTTCGGATTAGGGTTAGGGTTAGGATTAGGGTTAGGTTTAGTGTTCGGGTTAGGGTTCGGGTTCGGGTTAGGGTTAGGGTTCGGGTTCGGGTTAGGTTAAGGGTTAGGGTTCGGGTTAGGTTTAGGGTTAGGGTTCGGGTTAGGGTTCGTGTTAGGGTTAGGGTTAGGGTTAGGGTTCGGATTAGGGTTAGGGTTAGGGTTAGGGTTCGGATTAGGGTTAGGGTTAGGGTTAGGGTTCGGGTTCGGGTTAGGGTTCGGGTTCGGGTTAGGGTTAGGGTTAGTGTTAGGGTTAGGGTTCGGATTACGGTTAGGGTTAGGGTTCGGGTTAGGGTTCGGGTTAGGGTTAGGGTTAGAGTTCGGTTTAGGCTTCGGGTTAGGGTTAGGGTTAGGTTTCGGGTTAGGGTTAAGGTTAGGGTTCGGGTTAGGGTTCGGGTTAGGGTTAGGGTTAGGGTTCGGGTTAGGGTTCGGGTTAGGGTTCGGGTTAGGGTTAGGTTTAGGGTTAGGGTTAGGGTTCAAGATAGGGTTACGTTTCGGGTCAGGGTTAGGGTTAGGCTTCGTGTTAGGGTTCGGGTTAGTGTTAGGGTTAGGTTTAGGTTTAGAGTTAGGGTTAGGATTAGGGTTAGGGTTCGGGTTCGGGTTAGGGTTAGGGGTTAGTGTTCAGGTTAGGGTTAGGGTTAGGGTTCGGGTTAGGGTTCGCGTTAGTGTTAGGGTGAGGGTTAGGGTAAGGGTTAGGGTTCGGATTAGGTTTAGGGTTAGGATTAGGGTTAGGTTTCGGGTTCGGGTTAGGGTTAGGGTTACGGTTAGGGTTAGGGTTCGGGTTAGGGTTAGGGTTCGGGTTAAGGTTAGGGTTAGGGTTAGGTTTAGGGTTCGGGTTAGGGTTCGGTTTAGGGTTCGGGTTAGGGTTAGGGTTCGGGTTAGGGTTAGGTTTAGGGTTAGTTAGGGTTAGGGTTAGGGTTCGAGTTAGGTTTAGGGTTAGGGTTAGGGTTAGGGTTAGGGTTCGGGTTAGGGTTAGGGTTAGGTTTCGGGTTAGGGTTCGGGTTCGGGTTAGGGTGAGGGTTAGGGTTCGGGTTAGGGTTCGGATTAGGTTTAGGGTTAGGGTTCGGGTAGGGTTCGGGTTCGGGTTAGGGTTAGGGTTAGGGTTAGAGTTAGGGTTCGGGTTAGGTTCAGGGTTAGGGTTAGGGTTAGGGGTTAGGGTTAGGGTTCGTGGTAGGGCTAGGGTTAGGGTTAGGGTTAGGGTTCGGGTTAGGGTTAGGGTTAGGGTTCGGGTTAGGGTTAGGTTTAGGGTTAGGTTTAGGGTTCGGGTTAGGGTTAGGGTTAGGGTTATGGTTCGGGTTAGTGTTAGGGTTAGGTTTCGGGTTAGGGTTCGGGTTAGGTTTACGGTTAGGTTTAGGGTTCGGGTTAGGGTTAGGGTTAGGGGTAGGGTTCGGGTTAGGGTTAGGGTTCGGGTTCGGGTTAGGGTTAGGGTTAGGGTTCAGATTAGGGCTAGGGTTAGGGTTCGGGTTAGGTTTCGGGTTCGGGTTAGGGTTAGGGTTAGGTTTAGAGTTAGGGTTCGGTTTAGGGTTAGGGTTCGGGTTAGGGTTAGGGTTAGGTTCGGGTTAGGGTTAGGGTTAGGGTTCGGTTTAGGGTTAGGGTTCGGGTTACGTTTAGGGTTAGGTTCGGGTTAGGGTTAGGGTTAGGGTTCGGGTTAGGGTTAGGGTTAGGGTTCGGGTTACGGTTCAGGTTCGGGTTAGGGTTTGGGTTAGGGTTCGGGTTCGGGTTAGGGTTAGGGTTACGGTTAGGTTTAGGGTTAGGGTTAGGGTTAGGGTTCGATTTAGGTTTCGGTTTAGGGTTAGGGTTAGGGTTCGTGTTAGGTTTAGGGTTAGGGTTCGGGTTAGGGTTCGGGTTAGGGTTCGGTTCGGGTTAGGGTTCGGGTTAGGTTTAGGGTTAGGGTTAGGGTTAGGGTTAGGGTTCGGGTTAGGGTAATGGTTCGGGTTAGGTTTAGGTTTAGGGTTAGGGTTAGTTTTCGGGATAGGGTTAGGGTTCGGGTTAGGGTTAGGGTTCGGTTTAGGGTTAGGTTTCGGGTTCGGGTTAGGGTTAGGGTTCGGGTTCGGGTTAGTGTTCTGGTTCGGGTTAGGGTTAGGGTTTAGCGTTCGGGTTAGGGTTGGGTTTGGATTTGGGTTAGGGTTGGGGTTAGGGTTAGGGTCAGGGTTAGGGTTCGGGTTAGGGTTATGGTTAGGGTTAGGGTTCGGTTTCGGGTTAGGTTTAGGGTTAGGGTTAGGGTTCGTTTTAGGGTTCGGGTTAGGGTTCGGGTTAGGGTTCGGTTTAGGGTTCGAGTTAGAGTTAGGGTTAGGGTTAGGGTTAGGGTTCAGTTTCGGGTTAGGTTTAGGGTTCGGGTTAGGGTTAGGGTTAGGGTTCGGGTTAGGGTTCGGGTTCGGGTTAGGTTTAGGGTTAGGGTTCGGTTTAGGGTTAGGGTTAGGGTGAAGGTTAGGGTTAGGGTTCGGGTTAGGGTTCGGTTTAGGGTTCGGGTTAGGGTTAGGGTTAGGGTTAGGGTCAGCTTTAGGGTTAGGGTTCGGGTTAGGGTTAGGGTTAGGGTTAGGGTTAGGGTTCGGGTTAGGGTTAGGTTTAGGGTTCGAGTTAGGGTTAGGGTTCGGGTTAGGCTTAGGGGTTAGGGTTAGGTTTAGGGTTAGAGTTAGGGTTAGGGTTATGTTTCGGGTTCGGGTTAGGGTTAGGGTTCGGGTTAGGGTTGGGAATAGGGTTCGGGTTAGCATTCGGGTTAGGGTTCGGGTTAGGGTTCGGGTTAGGTTTCGGGTTAGGGTTCGGGTTAGGGTTAGGGTTAGTGTTAGGGTTCGGGTTCGGGTTAGGGATAGGGTTCGGGTTAGGGTTAGGGTTAGGGTTCGGGTTAGGGTTCGGGTTCGGGTTAGCGTTAGGGTTAGCGTTCGGGTTAGGGTTCGGGTTAGGGTTAGTGTTAGGGTTAGGGTTCGGGTTAGGGTTAGGGTTAGGGTTAGGGTTCGGGTTAGGGTTAGGGTTAGGGTTCGAGTTAGGGTTAGGGTTCGGGTTAGGGTTAGGTGTTAGGGTTAGGGTTAGGGTTAGGGTTATGGTTCGGGTTAGGGTTAGGGTTAGGTTTAGGTTTAGGTTTCGGGTACGGGTTAGGGTTAGGGTTAGAGTTAGATTTGAGTTAGGGTTAGGGTTATGGTTTGGGTTCGGGTTCGGTGTAGGGTTAGGGTTCGGGTTCGGGTTCGGGGTCGGGTTAGGGTTAAGGTTAGGGTTAGGGGTTAGGTTTAGGGTTCGGGTTAGGGGCGGTTTCGGGTTAGGGTGAGGGTTAGGGTAAGGGTTAGGTTTCGGATTAGGGATAGGGTTAGGATTAGGGTTAGTGTTCGGGTTCGGGTTAGGGTTAGGGGTTAGTGTTCAGGTTAGGGTTAGGGTTAGGTTTCGGGTTAGGGTTAGGTTTCGGGTTCGGAATAGGGTTAGGTTTCGGGTTAGTGTTAGGGTTAGGGTTCGGGTTAGGGTTGGGTTCGGGTTAGGTTTCGGGTTAGGGTTAGGGTTCGGGTTCGGGTTAGGGTTAGGGTTCGGGTTAGGGTTAGGGTTAGGGTTCGGGTTAGGGTTCGGGTTAGGGTTAGGGTGAGGGTTAGGGTTCGGGTTCGGGTTAGGGTTAGGGTTCGGGTTAGGGTTAGGGTTAGGGTTCGGGTTAGGGTTCGGGTTAGGGTTAGGGTGAGGGTTCGGGTTAAGGTTAGGGTTAGGGTTAGGTTTAGGGTTCGGGTTAGGGTTCGGTTTAGGGTTCGGTTTAGGGTTAGGGTTAGGGTTCGGGTTCGGGTTAGGGTTAGTGTTAGGGTTAGGGTTCATGTTAGGTTTGGGGTTCGGGTTAGGGTTAGGGTTCGGGGTTAGGGTTAGGGTTCGTTTGGGTTAGGTTAGGGTTAGGGTTCTGGTTAAGGTTAGGGTTAGGTTCGGGTTAAGTGGTTCGTCGTTCGGGATAGGTGTTAGGTTTAGGGTTAGGGGTTAGGGTTCGGGTTAGGGTTAGGGTTAGGGTTCGGGTTAGGGTTAGGGTTAGGGCTAGGGTTCGGGTTCGGGTTAGGGTAAGGGTTAGTGTTCGGGTTAGGGTTAGGGTTAGGGTTCGGGTTAGGGTTCGGGTTAGGGTTAGGGTTAGGGTTAGGGTTCGGATTAGGGTTAGGTTTAGGGTTAGGGTTCGGGTTAGGGTTAGGGTTCGGGTTCGGGTTAGGGTTAGGGTTAGGGTTAGGGTTAGGGTTCGGATTAGGGTTAGGGTTAGGGTTCGGGTTAGGGTTCGGGTTAGGGTTAGGGTTAGGGTTAGGGTTCGGTTTAGGGTTCGGGTCAGGGTTAGGGTTCGGGTTAGGGTTCGGGTAGGGTTCGGGTTTGGGTTCGGGTTAGGGTTAGCGTTAGGGTTCGGGTTAGGGTTCGGGTTAGGGTTCGGGTTAGGGTTAGGTTTAGGGTTAGGGTTAGGGTTCAAGATAGGGTTAGGGTTCGGGTTAGGGTTAGGGTTAGACTTCCGGTTAGGGTTCGGGTTCGGGTTAGGGTTAGGGTTAGGGTTCGGGTTAGGGTTAGGGTTCGGGTTCGGGTTCGGTTTAGGGTTAGGGTTCGGGTTAGGGTTAGGGTTAGGTTCGGGTTAGGGTTAGGGTTAGGGTTCGGTTTAGGGTTAGGGTTCGGGTTACGTTTAGGGTTAGGTTCGGGTTAGGGTTAGGGTTAGGGTTCGGGTTAGGGTTAGGGTTAGGGTTCGGGTTAGGGTTAGGGTTAGGGTTAGGGTTCGATTTAGGTTTCGGTTTAGGGTTAGGGTTAGGGTTCGTGTTAGGTTTAGGGTTAGGGTTAGGGTTAGGGTTAGGGTTCGATTTAGGTTTCGGTTTAGGGTTAGGGTTAGGGTTCGTGTTAGGTTTAGGGTTAGGGTTCGGGTTAGCGTTCGGGTTAGGGTTCGGGTTAGGGTTCGGGTTAGGTTTCGGGTTAGGGTTCGGGTTAGGGTTAGGGTTAGTGTTAGCGTTCGGGTTCGGGTTAGGGATAGGGTTCGGGTTAGTGTTAGGGTTAGGGTTCGGGTTAGGGTTCGGGTTCGGGTTAGCGTTAGGGTTAGCGTTCGGGTTAGGGTTCGGGTTAGGGTTAGTGTTAGGGTTAGGGTTCGGGTTAGGGTTAGGGTTAGGGTTAAGGTTAGGGTTCGGGTTAGGGTTAGGGTTAGGGTTCGAGTTAGGGTTAGGGTTCGGGTTAGGGTTAGGTGTTAGGGTTAGGGTTAGGGTTAGGGTTATGGTTCAGGTTAGGGTTAGGGTTAGGTTTAGGGTTAGGTTTCGGGTACGGGTTAGGGTTAGGGTTAGAGTTAGATTTGGGTTAGGGTTAGGGTTATGGTTTGGGTTCGGGTTCGGTGTAGGGTTAGGGTTCGTGTTCGGGTTCGGGGTCGGGTTAGGGTTAAGGTTAGGGTTAGGGGTTAGGGTTAGGGTTCGGGTTAGGGTTCGGTTTCGGGTTAGGGTGAGGGTTAGGGTAAGGGTTAGGTTTCGGATTAGGGCTAGGGTTAGGATTAGGGTTAGTGTTCGGGTTCGGGTTAGGGTTAGGGGTTAGTGTTCAGGTTAGGGTTAGTGTTAGGGTTCGGGTTAGGGTTCGCGTTAGTGTTAGGGTTAGGGTTCAGGTTAGGGTTAGGGTTAGGGTTTGGGTTACGGATAGGGTTCCGGTTAGGGTTAGGGTTAGTGTTCGGGTTAGGGTTAGGGTTAGGTTTCGGGTTAGGGTTAGGTTTCGGGTTCGGAATAGGGTTAGGTTTCGGGTTAGTGTTAGGGTTAGGGTTCGGGTTAGGGTTGGGTTCGGGTTAGGGTTAGGGTTAGGGTTCGGGTTAGGGTTAGGGTTAGGGTTCGGGTTAGGGTTACGGTTCGAGTTAGGGTTAGGGTTAGGGTTTGGGTTAGGGTTCGGGTTAGGGTTAGGGTTAGGGTTCGGGTTCGGGTTAGGGTTAGTGTTAGGGTTAGGGTTCGTGTTAGGGTTCGGGTTAGGGTTAGGGTTAGGGTTCGGGTTAAGGTTAGGGTTAGGGTTCGGGTTAGGGTTCGAGTTCGGGATAGGGTTAGGTTTAGGGTTAGGGGTTAGGGTTAGGGTTCGGGTTAGGGTTAGTGTTAGGTTTAGGGTTAGGGTTCGAATTAGGTTTAGGGTTAGGGTTCGGGTTAGGGTTCGGGTTAGGGTTAGGGTTAGGGTTCGGTTTAGCGTTCGGGTTAGGGTTAGGGTTCGGGTTAGGGTTCCGGTTAGGGTTCGGGTTTGGGTTCGGGTTAGGGTTAGAGTTAGGGTTCGGGTTAGGGTTCGGGTTAGTGTTCGGTTTAGGGTTCGGGTTAGGGTTAGGGTTAGTGTTAGGGTTCAGGTTCGGGTTAGGGATAGGGTTCGGGTTAGGGTTAGGGTTAGGGTTCGGATTCGGGTTAGGGTTAGGGTTAAGGTTCGGGTTAGGGTTAGGGTTAGTCTTCCGGTTAGGGTTCGGGTTCGGGTTAGGGTTAGGGTTAGGGTTCGGGTTAGGGTTAGTGTTCGGGTTCGGGTTCGGTTTAGGTTTAGGGTTAGGGTTAGGGTTAGGTTTAGGGTTCGGGTTCGCGTCAGGTTTAGGGATTAGGGTTCGGGTTCGGGTTAGGTTTAGGGTTAGGGTTAGGGTTAGGTTTAGGGTTCGGGTTCGCGTCAGGTTTAGGGATTAGGGTTCGGGTTCGGGTTAGGGTATGGTTAGGTTTTGTGTTAGGGTTAGGGGTTAATGTTAGGGTTAGGGTTAGGGTTAGGGTTCGGGTTCGGGTTAGGGTTAGGGTTAGGGTTAGGGTTCGGGTTAGGGTTCGGGTTCGGGTTAGGGTGAGGGTTACGGTAAGGGTTAGGGTTCGGATTAGGGTTAGGGTTAGGATTAGGGTTAGGTTTCGGGTTCGGGTTAGAGTTAGGGTTACGGTTAGGGTTAGGGTTCGTGTTAGGGTTAGGGTGAGGGTTCGGGTTAAGTTTAGGGTTAGGGTTAGGTTTAGGGTTCGGGTTAGGGTTCGGTTTAGGGTTCGGGTTAGGGTTAGGGTTAGTGTTAGGGTTCAGGTTCGGGTTAGGGATAGGGTTCGGGTTAGGGTTAGGGTTAGGGTTCGGGTTCGGGTTAGTGTTACGGTTAGGGTTCGGGTTAGGGTTCGGGTTACGGTTAGGGTTAGGGTTAGGGTTCGGGTTAGGGTTCGGTTTCGGGTTAGGGTGAGGGTTAGGGTAAGGGTTAGGTTTCGGATTAGGGTTAGGGTTAGGATTAGGGTTAGTGTTCGGGTTCGGGTTAGGGTTAGGGGTTAGTGTTCAGGTTAGGGTTAGTGTTAGGGTTCGGGTTAGGGTTCGCGTTAGTGTTAGGGTTAGGTTTCGGGTTAGGGTTAGGGTTAGCGTTTGGGTTACGGATAGGGTTCCGGTTAGGGTTAGGGTTAGGGTTCGGGTTAGGGTTAGGGTTAGGTTTCGGGTTAGGGTTAGGTTTCGGGTTCGGAATAGGGTTAGGTTTCGGGTTAGTGTTAGGGTTAGGGTTCGGGTTAGGGTTGGGTTCGGGTTAGGTTTCGGGTTAGGGTTAGGGTTCGGGTTCGGGTTAGGGTTAGGGTTCGGGTTAGGGTTAGGGTTAGGGTTCGGGTTAGGGTTACGGTTCGAGTTAGGGTTAGGGTTAGGGTTTGGGTTAGGGTTCGGTTTAGGGTTAGGGTTAGGGTTCGGGTTCGGGTTAGGGTTAGTGTTAGGGTTAGGGTTTGTGTTAGGGTTCGGGTTAGGGTTAGGGTTAGGGTTCGGGTTAGGGTTAGGGTTAGGGTTAGGGTTAGGGTTCGAATTAGGGTTAGGGTTCGGGTTAGGGTTCGGGTTAGGGTTAGGGTTAGGGTTAGGGTTCGGTTTAGGGTTCGGGTTAGGGTTAGGGTTCGGGTTCGGGTTAGGGTTAGTGTTAGGGTTAGGGTTTGTGTTAGGGTTCGGGTTAGGGTTAGGGTTAGGGTTCGGGTTAAGGTTAGGGTTAGGGTTCGTGTTAGGGTTCGAGTTCGGGATAGGGTTAGGTTTAGGGTTAGGGGTTAGGGTTAGGGTTCGGGTTAGGGTTAGGGTTAGGGTTAGGGTTAGGGTTCGAATTAGGGTTAGGGTTCGGGTTAGGGTTCGGGTTAGGGTTAGGGTTAGGGTTAGGGTTCGGTTTAGGGTTCGGGTTAGGGTTAGGGTTCGGGTTAGGGTTCCGGTTAGGGTTCGGGTTTGGGTTCGGGTTAGGGTTAGGGTTAGGGTTCGGGTTAGGGTTCGGGTTAGGGTTCGGTTTAGGGTTCGGGTTAGGGTTAGGGTTAGTGTTAGGGTTCAGGTTCGGGTTAGGGATAGGGTTCGGGTTAGGGTTAGGGTTAGGGTTCGGTTTCGGGTTAGGGTTAGGGTTAAGGTTCGGGTTAGGGTTAGGGTTAGTCTTCCGGTTAGGGTTCGGGTTCGGGTTAGGGTTAGGGTTAGGGTTCGGGTTAGGGTTAGTGTTCGGGTTCGGGTTCGGTTTAGGGTTAGGGTTAGGGTTAGGGTTAGGGTTAGGTTAAGGTTTCGGGTTCGCGTCAGGTTTAGGGATTAGGGTTCGGGTTCGGGTTAGGGTATGGTTAGGTTTCGTGTTAGGGTTAGGGGTTAATGTTAGGGTTAGGGTTAGGGTTAGGGTTCGGGTTCGGGTTAGGGTTAGGGTTAGGGTTAGGTTTCGGGTTAGGGTTCGGGTTCGGGTTAGGGTGAGGGTTACGGTAAGGGTTAGGGTTCGGATTAGGGTTAGGGTTAGGATTAGGGTTAGGTTTCGGGTTTGGGATAGGGTTCGGGTTCGTGTTCGGGTTAGGATTCGGGTTAGGGTTAGGGTGAGGGTTCGGGTTAAGTTTAGGGTTAGGGTTAGGTTTAGGGTTCGGGTTAGGGTTCGGTTTAGGGTTCGGGTTAGGGTTAGGGTTAGTGTTAGGGTTCAGGTTCGGGTTAGGGATAGGGTTCGGGTTAGGGTTAGGGTTAGGGTTCGGGTTCGGGTTAGGGCTAGGGTTAGGGTTTGGGTTAGGGTTCGTGTTACGTTTAGGGTTAGGGTTAGGGTTCGGGTTAGGGTTAGGGTTAGGGTTAGGGTTAGGGTTAGGGTTCCGGTTAGGGTTAGGGTTAGGGTTCGAGTTAGGGTTAGGGTTCGGGTTAGGGTTAGGGTTAGGGTTAGGGTTAGGGTTAGGGTTCGGGTTCGGGTTCGGGTTAGGGTAAGTGTTAGGGTTCGGGTTAGGTTTAGGGTTAGGGTTCGGGTTAGGGTTCGTGTTAGGGTTAGGGTTAGGGTTAGGGTTCGGTTTAGGGTTAGGGTTAGGGTTAGGGTTCGGGTTAGGGTTAAGGTTCGGGTTCGGGTTAGGGTTAGGGTTAGGGTTCGGATTAGGGTTAGGGTTAGGGTTAGGATTCGGGTTAGGGTTAGTGTTAGGGTTCGGTTTAGGCTTCGGGTTAGGGTTAGGGTTAGGTTTCGGGTTAGGGTTAGGGTTAGGGTTCGGGTTAGGGTTCGGGTTAGGGTTAGGGTTAGGGTTCGGGTTAGGGTTCGTGTTAGGGTTCGTGTTAGGTTTAGGTTTAGGGTTAGGGTTAGGGTTCAAGATAGGGTTAGGTTTCGGGTCAGGGTTAGGGTTAGGCTTCGTGTTAGGGTTCGGCTTAGGGTTAGGGTTAGGTTTAGGGTTAGAGTTAGGGTTAGGATTAGGGTTAGGGTTCGGGTTCGGGTTAGGGTTAGGGGTTAGTGTTCAGGTTAGGGTTAGGGTTAGGGTTCGTGTTAGGGTTCGCGTTAGTGTTAGGGTGAGGGTTAGGGTAAGGGTTAGGGTTCGGATTAGGGTTAGGGTTAGGATTAGGGTTAGGTTTAGTGTTCGGTTTAGGGTTAGGGTTCCGGTTAGGGTTAGGGTTCGGGTTAGGGTTAGGGTTCGGGTTAAGGTTAGGGTTAGGGTTAGGTTTAGGGTTCGGGTTAGGGTTCGGTTTAGGGTTCGGGTTAGGGTTAGGGTTCGGCTTAGGGTTAGGTTTAGGGTAAGTTAGGGTTAGGGTTAGGTTTCGAGTTAGGTTTAGGGTTAGGTTTAGGGTTCGGTTTAGGGTTCGGGTTAGGGTTAGGGTTAGGGTTAGGGTTCGGGTTAGGGTTAGGGTTAGGGTTCGAGTTAGGGTTAGGGTTCGGGTTAGGGTTAGGGTTAGGGTTAGGGTTAGGGTTCGGGTTCGGGTTAGGTTAAGGGTTAGGGTTCGGGTTAGGTTTAGGGTTAGGATTAGGGTTAGGTTTCGGGTTCGGGTTAGGGTTAGGGTTACGGTTAGGGTTAGGGTTCGGGTTAGGGTTAGGGTTCGGGTTAAGGTTAGGGTTAGGGTTAGGTTTAGGGTTCGGGTTAGGGTTCGGTTTAGGGTTCGGGTTAGGGTTAGGGTTCGGGTTAGGGTTAGGTTTAGGGTTAGTTAGGGTTAGGGTTAGGGTTCGAGTTAGGTTTAGGGTTAGGGTTAGGGTTAGGGTTAGGGTTCTGGTTAGGGTTAGGGTTAGGTTTCGGGTTAGGGTTCGGGTTCGGGTTAGGGTGAGGGTTAGGGTTCGGGTTAGGGTTCGGATTAGGTTTAGGGTTAGGGTTCGGGTAGGGTTCGGGTTCGGGTTAGGGTTAGGGTTAGGGTTAGAGTTAGGGTTCGGGTTAGTGTTCGGGTTCGGGTTAGGGTTAGGGTTAGGGTTAGGGTTAGGGTTCGGATTACGGTTAGGGTTAGGGTTCGGGTTAGGGTTCGGGTTAGGGTTAGGGTTAGAGTTCGGTTTAGGCTTCGGGTTAGGGTTAGGGTTAGGTTTCGGGTTAGGGTTAGGGTTAGGGTTCGGGTTAGGGTTCGGGTTAGGGTTAGGGTTAGGGTTCGGGTTAGGGTTCGGGTTAGGGTTCGGGTTAGGGTTAGGTTTAGGGTTAGGGTTAGGGTTCAAGATAGGGTTACGTTTCGGGTCAGGGTTAGGGTTAGGCTTCGTGTTAGGGTTCGGGTTAGTGTTAGGGTTAGGTTTAGGTTTAGAGTTAGGGTTAGGATTAGGGTTAGGGTTCGGGTTCGGGATAGGGTTAGGGGTTAGTGTTCAGGTTAGGGTTAGGGTTAGGGTTCGGGTTAGGGTTCGCGTTAGTGTTAGGGTGAGGGTTAGGGTAAGGGTTAGGGTTCGGATTAGGTTTAGGGTTAGGATTAGGGTTAGGTTTCGGGTTCGGGTTAGGGTTAGGGTTACGGTTAGGGTTAGGGTTCGGGTTAGGGTTAGGGTTCGGGTTAAGGTTAGGGTTAGGGTTAGGTTTAGGGTTCGGGTTAGGGTTCGGTTTAGGGTTCGGGTTAGGGTTAGGGTTCGGGTTAGGGTTAGGTTTAGGGTTAGTTAGGGTTAGGGTTAGGGTTCGAGTTAGGTTTAGGGTTAGGGTTAGGGTTAGGGTTAGGGTTCTGGTTAGGGTTAGGGTTAGGTTTCGGGTTAGGGTTCGGGTTCGGGTTAGGGTGAGGGTTAGGGTTCGGGTTAGGGTTCGGATTAGGTTTAGGGTTAGGGTTCGGGTAGGGTTCGGGTTCGGGTTAGGGTTAGGGTTAGGGTTAGAGTTAGGGTTCGGGTTAGGTTCAGGGTTAGGGTTAGGGTTAGGGGTTAGGGTTAGGGTTCGTGGTAGGGCTAGGGTTAGGGTTAGGGTTAGGGTTCGGGTTAGGGTTAGGGTTAGGTTTCGGGTTAGGGTTAGGTTTAGGGTTAGGTTTAGGGTTCGGGTTAGGGTTAGGGTTAGGGTTATGGTTCGGGTTAGTGTTAGGGTTAGGTTACGGGTTAGGGTTCGGGTTAGGTTTACGGTTAGGTTTAGGGTTCGGGTTAGGGTTAGGGTTAGGGGTAGGGTTCTGGTTAGGGTTAGGGTTCGGGTTCGGGTTAGGGTTAGGGTTAGGGTTCGGATTAGGGTTAGGGTTAGGGTTCGGGTTAGGTTTCTGGTTCGGGTTAGGGTTAGGGTGAGGGTTAGGTTTCGGATTAGGGTTAGGGTTAGGATTAGGGTTAGGGTTCGGGTTCGGGTTAGGGTTAGGGGTTAGTGTTCAGGTTAGGGTTAGTGTTAGGTTTCGGGTTAGGTTTCGCGTTAGTGTTAGGGTTAGGTTTCGGGTTAGGGTTAGGGTTAGGGTTTGGGTTACGGATAGGGTTCCGGTTAGGGTTAGGGTTAGGGTTCGGGTTAGGGTTAGGGTTAGGTTTCGGGTTAGGGTTAGGTTTCCGTTTCGGAATAGGGTTAGGTTTCGGGTTAGTGTTAGGGTTAGGGTTCGGGTTAGGGTTGGGTTCGGGTTAGGTTTCGGGTTAGGGTTAGGGTTCGGGTTCGGGTTAGGGTTAGGGTTCGGGTTAGGGTTAGGGTTAGGGTTCGGGTTAGGGTTACGGTTCGAGTTAGGGTTAGGGTTACCGTTTGGGTTAGGGTTCGGGTTAGGGTTAGGGTTAGGGTTCGGGTTCGGGTTAGGGTTAGTGTTAGGGTTAGGGTTCGTGTTAGGGTTCGGGTTAGGGTTAGGGTTAGGGTTCGGGTTAAGGTTAGGGTTAGGGTTCGGGTAAGGGTTCGAGTTCGGGATAGGGTTAGGTTTAGGGTTAGGGGTTAGGGTTAGGGTTCGGGTTAGGGTTAGGGTTAGGGTTAGGGTTAGGGTTAGGGCTAGGGTTCGGGTTCAGGTTAGGGTAAGGGTTAGGGTTCGGGTTAGGGTTAGGGTTAGGGTTCGGGTTAGGGTTCGGATTATGGTTATGGTTAGGGTTAGGGTTCGGATTAGGGTTAGGGTTAGGGTTAGGGTTCGGGTTAGGGTTAGGGATCGGGTTCGGGTTAGGGTTAGGGTTAGGGTTAGGGTTAGGGTTCGAATTAGGGTTGGGGTTAGGGTTCGGTTTAGGGTTCGGGTTAGGTTTAGGGTTCGGGTTAGGGTTCCGGTAGGGTTCGGGTTTGGTTTCGGGTTAGGGTTAGGGTTAGGGTTCGGGTTAGGGTTCGGGTTAGGGTTCGGGTTAGGGTTAGGTTTAGGGTTAGGGTTAGGGTTCAAGATAGGGTTAGGGATCGGGTTAGGGTTAGGGTTAGTCTTCCGGTTAGGGTTCCGGTTCAGGTTAGGGTTAGGGTTAGGGTTAGGGTTAGGGTTCGGGTTCGGGTTCGGTTTAGGGTTAGGGTTAGGGTTAGGGTTAGGTTTAGGGTTCGGGATCGCGTCAGGTTTAGGGATTAGGGTTCGGGTTCGGGTTAGGGTAGGGTTAGGTTTCGTGTTAGGGTTAGGGGTTAATGTTAGGGTTAGGGTTAGGGTTAGGGTTCGGGTTTGGGTTAGGGTTAGGGTTAGTGTTAGGGTTCGGGTTAGGGTTCGGGTTCGGGTTAGGGTGAGGGTTAGGGTTCGGGTTAAGGTTCGGATTAGGTTTAGGGTTAGGGTTCGGGTAGGGTTCGGGTTCGGGTTAGGGTTAGGGTTAGGGTTAGAGTTAGGGTTCGGGTTAGGTTTAGGGTTAGGGTTAGGGTTAGGGGTTAGGGTTACGGTTCGTGGTAGGGCTAGGTTTAGGGTTAGGGTTCGGGTTAGGGTTAGGGTTCGGGTTAGGGTTAGGTTTAGGGTTAGGTTTAGGATTCGGGTTAGGGTTAGGGTTAGGGTTATGGTTCGGGTTAGGGTTAGGGTTAGGGTTCGGTTTAGGGTTAGGGTTCGGGTTACGGTTAGGGTTAGGTTCGGGTTAGGGTTAGGGTTAGGGTTCGGTTTAGGGTTAGGGTTAGGGTTCGGGTTACGGTACAGGTTCGGGTTAGGGTTTGGGTGTGGGTTCGGGTTCGGGTTAGGGTTAGGGTTACGGTTAGGGTTAGTGTTAGGGTTAGGGTTAGGGTTCGATTTAGGTTTCGGTTTAGGGTTAGGGTTAGGGTTCGTGTTAGGTTTAGGGTTAGTGTTCGGGTTAGGGTTCGGGTTAGGGTTCGGGTTAGGTTTAGGGTTAGGGTTAGGGTTAGGGTTAGGGTTCGGGTTAGGGTAAGGGTTCGGGTTAGGTTTAGGTTTAGGGTTAGGGTTAGCGTTCGGGATAGGGTTAGGGTTCGGGTTAGGGTTAGGGTTCGAGTTAGGGTTAGGTTTCGGGTTCGGGTTAGGGTTAGGGTTAGGGTTCGGGTTCGGGTTAGGGTTCTGGTTCCGGTTAGGGTTAGGGTTTAGCGTTCGGGTTAGGGTTGGGTTTAGGGTTTGGGTTAGGGTTGGGGTTAGGGTTAGGCTCAGGGTTAGGGTTCGGGTTAGGGTTATGTTTAGGGTTAGGTTTCGGGTTCGGGTTAGGTTTAGGGTTAGGGTTAGGGTTCGGTTTAGGGTTCGGGTTAGGGTTCGGGTTAGGGTTCGGTTTAGGGTTCGAGTTAGAGTTAGGGTTAGGGTTAGGGTTAGGGTTAGGGTTCGGGTTAGGGTTAGGGTTCGGGTTAGGGTTAGGGTTAGGGTTCGGGTTAGGGTTCGGGTTCGGGTTAGGGTTAGGGTTAGGGTTCGGTTTAGGGTTAGGGTTAGGGTGAAGGTTAGGGTTAGGGTTCGGGTTAGGGTTCGGGTTAGGGTTCGGGTTAGGGTTAGGGTTAGGGTTAGGGTCAGCTTTCGGGTTAGGGTTCGGGTTCGGGTTAGGGTTAGGGTTAGGGTTAGGGTTCGGGTTAGGGTTAGGGTTAGGGTTCGAGTTAGGGTTAGGGTTCGGGTTAGGCTTAGGGGTTAGGGTTAGGTTTAGGGTTAGGGTTCGTGTTAGGGTTAGGGTTAGAGTTAGGGTTAGGGTTATGTTTCGGGTTCGGGTTAGGGTTAGGGTTCGGGTTAGGGTTGGGAATAGGGTTCGGGTTAGCGTTCGGGTTAGGGTTCGGGTTAGGGTTCGGGTTAGGTTTCGGGTTAGGGTTCGGGTTAGGGTTAGGGTTAGGGTTAGGGTTCGGGTTAGGGTTAGGGTTAGGGTTAGGGTTAGAGTTAGGGTTCGGGTTAGGGTTAGGGTTAGGGTTCGAGTTAGGGTTAGGGTTCGGGTTAGGGTTAGGTGTTAGGGTTAGGGTTAGGGTTAGGGTTATGGTTCAGGTTAGGGTTAGGGTTAGGTTTAGGGTTAGGTTTCGGGTACGGGTTAGGGTTAGGGTTAGAGTTAGATTTGGGTTAGGGTTAGGGTTATGGTTTGGGTTCGGGTTCGGTGTAGGGTTAGGGTTCGTGTTCGGGTTCGGGTTCGGGTTAGGGTTAAGGTTAGGGTTAGGGGTTAGGGTTATGGTTCGGGTTAGGGTTCGGTTTCGGGTTAGGGTGAGGGTTAGGGTAAGGGTTAGGTTTCGGATTAGGGTTAGGGTTAGGATTAGGGTTAGTGTTCGGGTTCGGGTTAGGGTTAGGGGTTAGTGTTCAGGTTAGGGTTAGTGTTAGGGTTCGGGTTAGGGTTCGCGTTAGTGTTAGGGTTAGGGTTCGGGTTAGGGTTAGGGTTAGGGTTTGGGTTACGGATAGGGTTCCGGTTAGGGTTAGGGTTAGTGTTCGGGTTAGGGTTAGGGTTAGGTTTCGGGTTAGGGTTAGGTTTCGGGTTCGGAATAGGGTTAGGTTTCGGGTTAGTGTTAGGGTTAGGGTTCGGGTTAGGGTTGGGTTCGGGTTAGGGTTAGGGTTAGGGTTCGGGTTAGGGTTAGGGTTAGGGTTCGGGTTAGGGTTACGGTTCGAGTTAGGGTTAGGGTTAGGGTTTGGGTTAGGGTTCGGGTTAGGGTAAGGGTTAGGGTTCGGGTTCGGGTTAGGGTTAGTGTTAGGGTTAGGGTTCGTGTTAGGGTTCGGGTTAGGGTTAGGGTTAGGGTTCGGGTTAAGGTTAGGGTTAGGGTTCGGGTTAGGGTTCGAGTTCGGGATAGGGTTAGGTTTAGGGTTAGGGGTTAGGGTTAGGGTTCGGGTTAGGGTTAGGGTTAGGGTTAGGGTTAGGGTTCGAATTAGGGTTAGGGTTAGGGTTCGGGTTAGGGTTCGGGTTAGGGTTAGGGTTAGGGTTCGGGTTAGGGTTCGGGTTCGGGTTAGGGTGAGGGTTACGGTAAGGGTTAGGGTTCGGATTAGGGTTAGGGTTAGGATTAGGGTTAGGTTTCGGGTTCGGGTTAGAGTTAGGGTTACGGTTAGGGTTAGGGTTCGGGTTAGGGTTAGGGTGAGGGTTCGGGTTAAGTTTAGGGTTAGGGTTAGGTTTAGGGTTCGGGTTAGGGTTCGGTTTAGGGTTCGGGTTAGGGTTAGTGTTAGTGTTAGGGTTCAGGTTCGGGTTAGGGATAGGGTTCGGGTTAGGGTTAGGGTTAGGGTTCGGGTTCGGGTTAGTGTTAGGGTTAGGGTTCGGGTTAGGGTTCGGGTTACGGTTAGGGTTAGGGTTAGGGTTCGGGTTAGGGTTCGGTTTCGGGTTAGGGTGAGGGTTAGGGTAAGGGTTAGGTTTCGGATTAGGGTTAGGGTTAGGATTAGGGTTAGTGTTCGGGTTCGGGTTAGGGTTAGGGGTTAGTGTTCAGGTTAGGGTTAGTGTTAGGGTTCGGGTTAGGGTTCGCGTTAGTGTTAGGGTTAGGGTTCGGGTTAGGGTTAGGGTTAGGGTTTGGGTTACGGATAGGGTTCCGGTTAGGGTTAGGGTTAGGGTTCGGGTTAGGGTTAGGGTTAGGTTTCGGGTTACGGTTAGGTTTCGGGTTCGGAATAGGGTTAGGTTTCGGGTTAGTGTTAGGGTTAGGGTTCGGGTTAGGGTTGGGTTCGGGTTAGGTTTCGGGTTAGGGTTAGGGTTCGGGTTCGGTTTAGGGTTAGGGTTCGGGTTAGGGTTAGGGTTAGGGTTCGGGTTAGGGTTACGGTTCGAGTTAGGGTTAGGGTTAGGGTTTGGGTTAGGGTTCGGGTTAGGGTTAGGGTTAGGGTTCGAGTTAGGGTTAGGGTTCGGGTTAGGGTTAGGTGTTAGGGTTAGGGTTAGGGTTAGGGTTATGGTTCGGGTTAGGGTTAGGGTTAGGTTTAGTGTTAGGTTTCGGGTACGTGTTAGGGTTAGGGTTAGAGTTAGATTTGGGTTAGGGTTAGGGTTATGGTTTGGGTTCGGGTTCGGTGTAGGGTTAGGGTTCGGGTTCGGGTTCGGGGTCGTGTTAGGGTTAAGGTTAGGGTTAGGGGTTAGGGTTAGGGTTCGGGTTAGGGGCGGTTTCGGGTTAGGGTGAGGGTTAGGGTAAGGGTTAGGTTTCGGATTAGGGATAGGGTTAGGATTAGGGCTAGTGTTCGGGTTCGGGTTAGGGTTAGGGGTTAGTGTTCAGGTTAGGGTTAGGGTTAGGTTTCGGGTTAGGGTTAGGTTTCGGGTTCGGAATAGGGTTAGGTTTCGGGTTAGTGTTAGGGTTAGGGTTCGGGTTAGGGTTGGGTTCGGGTTAGGTTTCGGGTTAGGGTTAGGGTTAGGGTTAGGGTGAGGGTTCGGGTTAAGGTTAGGGTTAGGGTTAGGTTTAGGGTTCGGGTTAGGGTTCGGTTTAGGGTTAGGGTTAGGGTTCGGGTTCGGGTTAGGGTTAGTGTTAGGGTTAGGGTTCATGTTAGGTTTCGGGTTCGGGTTAGGGTTAGGATTCGGGTTAAGGTTAGGGTTAGGGTTCGGGTTAAGGTTCGAGTTCGGGATAGGGTTAGGTTTAGGGTTAGGGGTTAGGGTTAGGGTACGGGTTAGGGTTAGGGTTAGGGTTAGGGTTAGGGTTAGGGTTAGGGCTAGGGTTCGGGTTCGGGTTAGGGTAAGGGTTAGTGTTCGGGTTAGGGTTAGGGTTAGGGTTCGGGTTAGGGTTCGGGTTAGGGTTAGGGTTAGGGTTAGGGTTCGGATTAGTGTTAGGTTTAGGGTTAGGGTTCGGGTTAGGGTTAGGGTTCGGGTTCGGGTTAGGGTTAGGGTTAGGGTTAGGGTTAGGGTTCGGATTAGGGTTAGGGTTAGGGTTCGGGTTAGGGTTCGGGTTAGGTTTAGGGTTAGGGTTAGGGTTCGGTTTAGGGTTCGGGTCAGGGTTAGGGTTCGGGTTAGGGTTCGGGTAGGGTTCGGGTTTGGGTTCGGGTTAGGGTTAGGGTTAGGGTTCGGGTTAGGGTTCGGGTTAGGGTTCGGGTTAAGGTTAGGTTTAGGGTTAGGGTTAGGGTTCAAGATAGGGTTAGGGTTCGGGTTAGGGTTAGGGTTAGACTTCCGGTTAGGGTTCGGGTTCGGGTTAGGGTTAGGGTTAGGGTTCGGGTTAGGGTTAGGGTTCGGGTTCGGGTTCGGTTTAGGGTTAGGGTTAGGGTTAAGGTTAGGTTTAGTGTTCGGTTCGCGTTAGGTTTAGGGGTTAGGGTTCGGGTTCGGGTTAGGGTAGGGTTAGGTTTCGTGTTAGGGTTAGGGGTTAATGTTAGGGTTAGGGTTAGGGTTAGGGTTCGGGTTCGGGTTAGGGTTAGGTTTAGGGTTAGGGTTCGGGTTAGGGTTCGGGTTCGGGTTAGGGTGAGGGTTAGGGAAAGGGTTAGGGTTCGGATTAGGGTTAGGGTTAGGATTAGGGTTAGGTTTCGTGTTCGGGTTAGGGTTAGGGTTACGGTTAGGGTTAGGGTTCGGGTTAGGGTTAGGGTGAGGGTTCGGGTTAAGGTTAGGGTTAGGGTTAGGTTTAGGGTTCGGGTTAGGGTTCGGTTTAGGGTTCGGGTTAGGGTTATGGTTCAGGTTAGGGTTAGGTTTAGGGTTAGAGTTAGGGTTAGGGTTAGGGTTCGAGTTAGGTTTAGGGTTAGGTTTAGGGTTAGGGTTAGGGTTCGGGTTCGGGTTAGGGTTAGGTTTCAGGTTAGGGTTCGGGTTCTGGTTAGGGTTAGGGTTCGGGTTAGGTTTAGGGTTAGGGTTCGGGTTAGGGTTAGGTTTCGGGTTAGGGTTAGGGTACGGGTTAGGGTTAGGGTTAGGGTTCGGATTAGGGTTAGGGTTAGGGTTAGTGTTAGGGTTAGGTTTAGGGTTCGGGTATGGGTTAGGGTAAGGGTTAGGGTTCGGTTTAGGTTTAGGGTTAGGGTTCGGGTTAGGTTTCGGGTTAGGGTTAGGGTTAGGGTTCGGATTAGGGTTAGGGTTAGGGTTAGGGTTCGGGTTAGGGTTAGGGTTCGGTTCGGGTTAGGGTTAGGGTTAGGGTTAGGGTTAAGGTTCAGGTTAGTTTTCGGGTTAGGGTTAGGGTTAGGGTTAGGGTTCGGTTTAGGGTTCGGGTTAGGGTTAGGTTTAGGGGTCGGGTTAGGGTTAGGGTTAGGGTTCGGGTTAGGGTTCGGGTTAGGGTTAGGGTTAGGGTTCGGGTTAGGGTTCGGGTTAGGGTTCGGGTTAGGGTTAGGTTTAGGGTTAGGGTTAGGGTTCAAGATAGCGTTAGGGTTCGGGTTAGGGTTAGGGTTAGGCTTCGGGTTAGGGTTCAGGTTCGGGTTAGGGTTAGTGTTAGGCTTCGGGTTAGGGTTAGGGTTCGGGTTAGGGTTCGGGTTAGGGTTATGGTTAGGGTTAGGGTTCGGGTTCGGGTTAAGTTTAGGGTTAGGGTTCGGTTTAGTGTTAGGGTTCGGGTTAGGGTTAGGGTTAGGTTCGGGTTAGGGTTAGGGTTAGGGTTCGGTTTAGGGTTAGGGTTCGGGTTACGTTTAGGGTTAGGTTCGGGTTAGGGTTAGG
>JAVLSZ010000068.1:500000-502500 GCA_032313775.1 Urocyon cinereoargenteus
GTTAGGGTTCGGGTTAGGTTTCGATTTAGGGTTAGGGTTAGGGTTAGGGTTCGGTTTAGGGTTCGGGTCAGGGTTAGGGTTCGGGTTAGGGTTCGGGTAGGGTTCGGGTTTGGGTTCGGGTTAGGGTTAGGGTTAGGGTTCGGGTTAGGGTTCGGGTTAGGGTTCGGGTTAGGGTTAGGTTTAGGGTTAGGGTTAGGGTTCAAGATAGGGTTAGGGTTCGGGTTAGGGTTAGGGTTAGACTTCCGGTTAGGGTTCGGGTTCGGGTTAGGGTTAGGGTTAGGGTTCGGGTTAGGGTTAGGGTTCGGGTTCGGGTTCGGTTTAGGGTTAGGGTTAGGGTTAAGGTTAGGTTTAGTGTTCGGTTCGCGTTAGGTTTAGGGGTTAGGGTTCGGGTTCGGGTTAGGGTAGGGTTAGGTTTCGTGTTAGGGTTAGGGGTTAATGTTAGGGTTAGGGTTAGGGTTAGGTTTCGGGTTCGGGTTAGGGTTAGGTTTAGGGTTAGGGTTCGGGTTAGGGTTCGGGTTCGGGTTAGGGTGAGGGTTAGGGAAAGGGTTAGGGTTCGGATTAGGGTTAGGGTTAGGATTAGGGTTAGGTTTCGTGTTCGGGTTAGGGTTAGGGTTACGGTTAGGGTTAGGGTTCGGGTTAGGGTTAGGGTGAGGGTTCGGGTTAAGGTTAGGGTTAGGGTTAGGTTTAGGGTTCGGGTAGGGTTCGGTTTAGGGTTCGGGTTAGGGTTATTGTTCAGGTTAGGGTTAGGTTTAGGGTTAGAGTTAGGGTTAGGGTTAGGGTTCGAGTTAGGTTTAGGGTTAGGTTTAGGGTTAGGGTTAGGGTTCGGGTTCGGGTTAGGGTTAGGTTTCAGGTTAGGGTTCGGGTTCTGGTTAGGGTTAAGGTTCGGGTTAGGTTTAGGGTTAGGGTTCGGGTTAGGGTTAGGTTTCGGGTTAGGGTTAGGGTACGGGTTAGGGTTAGGGTTAGGGTTCGGATTAGGGTTAGGGTTAGGGTTAGTGTTAGGGTTAGGTTTAGGGTTCGGGTATGGGTTAGGGTAAGGGTTAGGGTTCGGTTTAGGGTTAGGGTTAGGGTTCGGGTTAGGTTTCGGGTTAGGGTTAGGGTTAGGGTTCGGATTAGGGTTAGGGATAGGGTTAGGGTTCGGGTTAGGGTTAGGGTTCGGTTCGGGTTAGGGTTAGGGTTAGGGTTAGGGTTAAGGTTCAGGTTAGTTTTCGGGTTAGGGTTAGGGTTAGGGTTAGGGTTCGGTTTAGGGTTCGGGTTAGGGTTAGGTTTAGGGGTCGGGTTAGGGTTAGGGTTAGGGTTAGGTTTAGGGGTCGGGTTAGGGTTAGGGTTAGGGTTCGGGTTAGGGTTCGGGTTAGGGTTAGGGTTAGGGTTCGGGTTAGGGTTCGGGTTAGGGTTCGGGTTAGGGTTAGGTTTAGGGTTAGGGTTAGGGTTCAAGATAGCGTTAGGGTTCGGGTTAGGGTTAGGGTTAGGCTTCGGGTTAGGGTTCAGGTTCGGGTTAGGGTTAGTGTTAGGCTTCGGGTTAGGGTTAGGGTTCGGGTTAGGGTTCGGGTTAGGGTTATGGTTAGGGTTAGGGTTCGGGTTCGGGTTAAGTTTAGGGTTAGGGTTCGGTTTAGGGTTAGGGTTCGGGTTAGGGTTAGGGTTAGGTTCGGGTTAGGGTTAGGGTTAGGGTTCGGTTTAGGGTTAGGGTTCGGGTTACGTTTAGGGTTAGGTTCGGGTTAGGGTTAGGGTTAGGGTTCGGGTTAGGGTTAGGGTTAGGGTTCGGTTTAGGGTTAGGGTTAGGGTTAGGGTTCAATTTAGGTTTCGGTTTAGGGTTAGGGTTAGGGTTCGTGTTAGGTTTAGGGTTAGGGTTAGGGTTAGGGTTCGATTTAGGTTTCGGTTTAGGGTTAGGGTTAGGGTTCGTGTTAGGTTTAGGGTTAGGGTTCGGGTTAGTGTTCGGGTTAGGGTTCGGGTTAGGTTTAGGGTTAGTGTTAGGGTTAGGGTTAGGGTTCGGGTTAGGGTAAGGGTTCGGGTTAGGTTTAGGCTTAGGGTTAGGGTTAGGTTTCGGGATAGGGTTAGGGTTCGGGTTAGGGTTAGGGTTCGGGTTAGGGTTAGGTTTCGGGTTCGGGTTAGGGTTAGGGTTCGGGTTCGGGTTAGGGTTCTGGTTCGGGTTAGGGTTAGGGTTTAGCGTTCGGGTTAGTGTTGGTGTTAGGGTTTGGGTTAGGGTTGGGGTTAAGGTTAGGGTCAGGGTTAGTGTTCGGGTTAGGGTTATGGTTAGGGTTAGTGTTCGGTTTCGGGTTAGGTTTAGGGTTAGGGTTAGGGTTCGGTTTAGGGTTCGGGTTAGGGTTCGGGTTCGGGTAGCGTTAGGGTTAGGGTTCGGTTTAGGGTTAGGGTTAGGGTGAAGGTTAGGGTTAGGGTTCGGTTTAGGGTTCGGTTTAGGGTTCGGGTTAGGGTTCGGGTTAGGGTTAGGGTCAGCTTTAGGGTTAGGGTTCGGGTTAGGGTTAGGGTTAGGGTTAGGGTTAGGGTT
>JAVLSZ010000068.1:507500-525000 GCA_032313775.1 Urocyon cinereoargenteus
TTCGGGTTCGGGTTAAGGTTCGGGTTCGGGTTAGGGTTAGGGTTAGGGTTCGGATTAGGGTTAGGGTTAGGGTTAGGTTTCGGGTTCGGGTTAGGGTTCGGGTTCGGGTTAGGGTTAGGGTTAGGGTTAGGGTTAGAGTTCGGTTTAGGCTTCGGGTTAGGGTTAGGGTTATGTTTCGGGTTAGGGTTAGGGTTAGGTTTAGGTTTAGAGTTAGGGTTAGGATTAGGGTTAGGGTTCGGGTTCGGGTTAGGGTTAGGGGTTAGTGTTCAGGTTAGGGTTAGGGTTAGGGTTCGGGTTAGGGTTCGCGTTAGTGTTAGGGTGAGGGTTAGGGTAAGGGTTAGGGTTCGGATTAGGTTTAGGGTTAGGATTAGGGTTAGGTTTCGGGTTCGGGTTAGGGTTAGGGTTACGGTTAGGGTTAGGGTTCGGGTTAGGGTTAGGGTTCGGGTTAAGGTTAGGGTTAGGGTTAGGTTTAGGGTTCGGGTTAGGGTTCGGTTTAGGGTTCGGGTTAGGGTTAGGGTTCGGGTTAGGGTTAGGTTTAGGTTTAGTTAGGGTTAGGGTTAGGGTTCGAGTTAGGTTTAGGGTTAGGGTTAGGGTTAGGGTTAGGGTTCGGGTTAGGGTTAGGGTTAGGTTTCGGGTTAGGGTTCGGGTTCGGGTTAGGGTGAGGGTTAGGGTTCGGGTTAGGGTTCGGATTAGGTTTAGGGTTAGGGTTCGGGTAGGGTTCGGGTTCGGGTTAGGGTTAGGGTTAGGGTTAGAGTTAAGGTTCGGGTTAGGTTCAGGGTTAGGGTTAGGATTAGGGGTTAGGGTTAGGGTTCGTAGTAGGGCTAGGGTTAGGGTTAGGGTTAGGGTTCGGGTTAGGGTTAGGGTTAGGGTTCGGGTTAGGGTTAGGTTTAGGGTTAGGTTTAGGGTTCGGGTTAAGGTTAGGGTTAGGGTTATGGTTCGGGTTAGTGTTAGGGTTAGGTTTCGGGTTAGGGTTCGGGTTAGGTTTACGGTTAGGTTTAGGGTTCGGGTTAGGGTTAGGGTTAGGGGTAGGGTTCGGGTTAGGGTTAGGGTTCGGGTTCGGGTTAGGGTTAGGGTTAGGGTTAGGGTTCGGATTAGGGTTAGGGTTAGGGTTCGGGTTAGGTTTTGGGTTCGGGTTAGGGTTAGGGTTAGGTTTAGAGTTAGGGTTCGGTTTAGGGTTAGGGTTCGGGTTAGGGTTAGGGTTAGGTTCGGGTTAGGGTTAGGGTTAGGGTTCGGTTTAGGGTTAGGGTTCGGGTTACGTTTAGGGTTAGGTTCGGGTTAGGGTTAGGGTTAGGGTTCGGGTTAGGGTTAGGGTTAGGTTTCGGATTACGGTTCAGGTTCGGGTTAGGGTTTGGGTTAGGGTTCGGGTTCGGGTTAGGGTTAGGGTTACGGTTAGGGTTAGGTTTAGGGTTAGGGTTAGGGTTCGATTTAGGTTTCGGTTTAGGGTTAGGGTTAGGGTTCGTGTTAGGTTTAGGGTTAGGGTTCGGGTTAGGGTTCGGGATAGGGTTCGGGTTAGGTTTAGGGTTAGGGTTAGGGTTAGGGTTAGGGTTAGGGTTCGGGTTAGGGTAAGGGTTCGGGTTAGGTTTAGGTTTAGGGTTAGGGTTAGTTTTCGGTATAGGGTTAGGGTTCGGGTTAGGGTTAGGGTTAGGGTTCGGGTTAGGGTTAGGTTTCGGGTTCGGGTTAGGGTTAGGGTTCGGGTTAGGGTTGGGAATAGGGTTCGGGTTAGCGTTCGGGTTAGGGTTCGGGTTAGGGTTCGGGTTAGGTTTCGGGTTAGGGTTCGGGTTAGGGTTAGGGTTAGTGTTAGTGTTCGGGTTCGGGTTAGGGATAGGGTTCGGGTTAGGGTTAGGGTTAGGGTTCGGGTTAGGGTTCGGGTTCGGGTTAGCGTTAGGGTTAGCGTTCGGGTTAGGGTTCGGGTTAGGGTTAGTGTTAGGGTTAGGGTTCGGGTTAGGGTTAGGGTTAGGGTTAGGGTTCGGGTTAGGGTTAGGGTTAGGGTTCGAGTTAGGGTTAGGGTTCGGGTTAGGGTTAGGTGTTAGGGTTAGGGTTAGGGTTAGGGTTATGGTTCGGGTTAGGGTTAGGGTTAGGTTTAGGGTTAGGTTTCGGGTACGGGTTAGAGTTAGGGTTAGAGTTAGATTTGGGTTAGGGTTAGGGTTATGGTTTGGGTTCGGGTTCGTTGTAGGGTTAGGGTTCGGGTTCGGGTTCGGGGTCGGGTTAGGGTTAAGGTTAGGGTTAGGGGTTAGGGTTAGGGTTCGGGTTAGGGTCGGTTTCGGGTTAGGGTGAGGGTTAGGGTAAGGGTTAGGTTTCGGATTAGGGATAGGGTTAGGATTAGGGTTAGTGTTCGGGTTCGGGTTAGGGTTAGGGGTTAGTGTTCAGGTTAGGGTTAGGGTTAGGTTTCGGGTTAGGGTTAGGTTTCGGGTTCGGAATAGGGTTAGGTTTCGGGTTAGTGTTAGGGTTAGGGTTCGGGTTAGGGTTGGGTTCGGGTTAGGTTTCGGGTTAGGGTTAGGGTTCGGGTTCGGGTTAGGGTTAGGGTTCGGGTTAGGGTTAGGGTTAGGGTTCGGGTTAGGGTTCGGGTTAGGGTTACGGTGAGGGTTCGGGTTAAGGTTAGGGTTAGGGATAGGTTTAGGGTTCGGGTTAGGGTTCGGTTTAGGGTTCGGTTTAGGGTTAGGGTTAGGGTTCGGGTTCGGGTTAGGGTTAGTGTTAGGGTTAGGGTTCATGTTAGGTTTCGGGTTCGGGTTCGGGTTAGGGTTCGGGTTCGGGTTAGGGTTAGGGTTCGGGTTAAGGTTCGAGTTCGGGATAGGGTTAGGTTTAGGGTTAGGGTTAGGGTTAAGGTTAGGTTTAGTGTTCGGTTCGCGTTAGGTTTAGGGGTTAGGGTTCGGGTTCGGGTTAGGGTAGGGTTAGGTTTCGTGTTAGGGTTAGGGGTTAATGTTAGGGTTAGGGTTAGGGTTAGGGTTCGGGTTCGGGTTAGGGTTAGGTTTAGGGTTAGGGTTCGGGTTAGGGTTCAGGTTCGGGTTAGGGTGAGGGTTAGGGAAAGGGTTAGGGTTCGGATTAGGGTTAGGGTTAGGATTAGGGTTAGGTTTCGTGTTCGGGTTAGGGTTAGGGTTACGGTTAGGGTTAGGGTTCGGGTTAGGGTTAGGGTGAGGGTTCGGGTTAAGGTTAGGGTTAGGGTTAGGTTTAGGGTTCGGGTTAGGGTTCGGTTTAGGGTTCGGGTTAGGGTTATGGTTCAGGTTAGGGTTAGGTTTAGGGTTAGAGTTAGGGTTAGGGTTAGGGTTCGAGTTAGGTTTAGGGTTAGGTTTAGGGTTAGGGTTAGGGTTCGGGTTCGGGTTAGGGTTAGGTTTCAGGTTAGGGTTCGGGTTCTGGTTAGGGTTAGGGTTCGGGTTAGGTTTAGGGTTAGGGTTCGGGTTAGGGTTAGGTTTCGGGTTAGGGTTAGGGTACGGGTTAGGGTTAGGGTTAGGGTTCGGATTAGGGTTAGGGTTAGGGTTAGTGTTAGGGTTAGGTTTAGGGTTCGGGTATGGGTTAGGGTAAGGGTTAGGGTTCGGTTTAGGGTTAGGGTTAGGGTTCGGGTTAGGTTTCGGGTTAGGGTTAGGGTTAGGGTTCGGATTAGGGTTAGGGTTAGGGTTAGGGTTCGGGTTAGGGTTAGGGTTCGGTTCGGGTTAGGGTTAGGGTTAGGGTTAGGGTTAAGGTTCAGGTTAGTTTTCGGGTTAGGGTTAGGGTTAGGGTTAGGGTTCGGTTTAGGGTTCGGGTTAGGGTTAGGTTTAGGGGTCGGGTTAGGGTTAGGGTTAGGGTTCGGGTTAGGGTTCGGGTTAGGGTTAGGGTTAGGGTTCGGGTTAGGGTTCGGGTTAGGGTTCGGGTTAGGGTTAGGTTTAGGGTTAGGGTTAGGGTTCAAGATAGCGTTAGGGTTCGGGTTAGGGTTAGGGTTAGGCTTCGGGTTAGGGTTCAGGTTCGGGTTAGGGTTAGTGTTAGGCTTCGGGTTAGGGTTAGGGTTCGGGTTAGGGTTCGGGTTAGGGTTATGGTTAGGGTTAGGGTTCGGGTTCGGGTTAAGTTTAGGGTTAGGGTTCGGTTTAGGGTTAGGGTTCGGGTTAGGGTTAGGGTTAGGTTCGGGTTAGGGTTAGGGTTAGGGTTCGGTTTAGGGTTAGGGTTCGGGTTACGTTTAGGGTTAGGTTCGGGTTAGGGTTAGGGTTAGGGTTCGGGTTAGGGTTAGGGTTAGGGTTCGGTTTAGGGTTAGGGTTAGGGTTAGGGTTCAATTTAGGTTTCGGTTTAGGGTTAGGGTTAGGGTTCGTGTTAGGTTTAGGGTTAGGGTTAGGGTTAGGGTTCGATTTAGGTTTCGGTTTAGGGTTAGGGTTAGGGTTCGTGTTAGGTTTAGGGTTAGGGTTCGGGTTAGGGTTCGGGTTAGGGTTCGGGTTAGGTTTAGGGTTAGTGTTAGGGTTAGGGTTAGGGTTCGGGTTAGGGTAAGGGTTCGGGTTAGGTTTAGGCTTAGGGTTAGGGTTAGGTTTCGGGATAGGGTTAGGGTTCGGGTTAGGGTTAGGGTTCGGGTTAGGGTTAGGTTTCTGGTTCGGGTTAGGGTTAAGGTTCGGGTTCGGGTTAGGGTTCTGGTTCGGGTTAGGGTTAGGGTTTAGCGTTCGGGTTAGTGTTGGTGTTAGGGTTTGGGTTAGGGTTGGGGTTAAGGTTAGGGTCAGGGTTAGTGTTCGGGTTAGGGTTATGGTTAGGGTTAGTGTTCGGTTTCGGGTTAGGTTTAGGGTTAGGGTTAGGGTTCGGTTTAGGGTTCGGGTTAGGGTTCGGGTTAGGGTTCGGTTTAGGGTTCGAGTTAGAGTTAGGGTTAGGGTTAGGGTTAGGGTTCGGTTTCGGGTTAGGTTTAGGGTTCGGGTTAGGGTTAGGGTTAGGGTTCGGGTTAGGGTTCGGGTTCGGGTAGCGTTAGGGTTAGGGTTCGGTTTAGGGTTAGGGTTAGGGTGAAGGTTAGGGTTAGGGTTCGGGTTAGGGTTCGGTTTAGGGTTCGGGTTAGGGTTCGGGTTAGGGTTAGGGTCAGCTTTAGGGTTAGGGTTCGGGTTAGGGTTAGGGTTAGGGTTAGGGTTAGGGTTCGGGTTAGGGTTAGGGTAGGGTTCGAGTTAGGGTTAGGGTTCGGGTTAGGCTTAGGGGTTAGGGTTAGGTTTAGGGTTAGGGTGCGGGTTAGGGTTAGAGTTAGGGTTAGGGTTATGTTTCGGGTTCGGGTTAGGGTTAGGGTTCGGGTTAGGGTTAGGGTTAGTGTTAGGGTTCGGGTTCGGGTTAGGTTTAGGGTTAAGGTTAGGGTTCGGTTTAGGGTTCGGGTTAGGGTTCGGGTTAGGGTTCGGTTTAGGGTTCGAGTTAGAGTTAGGGTTAGGGTTAGGGTTAGGGTTCGGGTTCGGGATAGGGTTAGGGTTCGGGTTAGGGTTAGGGTTAGGGTTCGGGTTAGGGTTCGGGTTCGGGTTAGGGTTAGGGTTAGGGTACGGTTTAGGGTTAGGGTTAGGGTGAAGGTTAGGGTTAGGGTTCGGGTTAGGGTTCGGTTTAGGGTTCGGGTTAGGGTTAGGGTTAGGGTTAGGGTCAGCTTTAGGGTTAGGGTTCGGGTTCGGGTTAGGGTTAGGGTTAGGGTTAGGGTTAGGGTTAGGGCTAGGGTTCGGGTTCGGGTTAGGGTAAGGGTTAGTGTTCGGGTTAGGGTTAGGGTTAGGGTTCGGGTTAGGGTTCGGGTTAGGGTTAGGGTTAGGGTTAGGGTTCGGATTAGGGTTAGGTTTAGGGTTAGGGTTCGGGTTAGGGTTAGGGTTCGGGTTCGGGTTAGGGTTAGGGTTAGGGTTAGGGTTAGGGTTCGGATTAGTGTTAGGGTTAGAGTTAGGGTTAGGGTTATGTTTCGGGTTCGGGTTAGGGTTAGGGTTCGGGTTAGGGTTAGGGTTAGTGTTAGGGTTCGGGTTCGGGTAGGGATAGGGTTCGGGTTAGGGTTAGGGTTAGGGTTCGGGTTAGGGTTCGGGTTCGGGTAAGCGTTAGGGTTAGCGTTCGGGTTAGGGTTCGGGTTAGGGTTAGTGTTAGGGTTAGGGTTCGGTTTAGTGTTAGGGTTAGGGTTAGGGTTAGGGTTCGGGTTAGGGTTAGGGTTAGGGTTCGAGTTAGGGTTAGGGTTCGGGTTAGGGTTAGGTGTTAGGGTTAGGGTTGGGTTAGGGTTATGGTTCGGTTTAGGGTTAGGGTTAGGTTTAGGGTTAGGTTTCGGGTACGGGTTAGGGTTAGGGTTAGAGTTAGATTTGGGTTAGGTTTAGGGTTATGGTTTGGGTTCGGGTTCGGTGTAGGGTTAGGGTTCGGGTTCGGGGTCGGGTTAGGGTTAAGGTTAGGGTTAGGGGTTAGGGTTAGAGTTCGGGTTAGGGGCGGTTTCGGGTTAGGGTGAGGGTTAGGGTAAGGGTTAGGTTTCGGATTAGGGATAGGGTTAGGATTAGGGTTAGTGTTCGGGTTCGGGTTAGGGTTAGGGGTTAGTGTTCAGGTTAGGGTTAGGGTTAGGTTTCGGGTTAGGGTTAGGTTTCGGGTTCGGAATAGGGTTAGGTTTCGGGTTAGTGTTAGTGTTAGGGTTCGGGTTAGGGTTGGGTTCGGGTTAGGTTTCGGGTTAGGGTTAGGGTTCGGGTTCGGGTTAGGGTTAGGGTTCGGGTTAGGGTTAGGGTTAGGGTTCGGGTTAGGGTTCGGGTTAGGGTTCGGGTTAGGGTTCGGGTTAGGGTTAGGGTGAGGGTTCGGTTTAAGGTTAGGGTTAGGGTTAGGTTTAGGGTTCGGGTTAGGGTTCGGTTTAGGGTTCGGGTTAGGGTTAGGGTTAGGGTTCGGGTTCGGGTTAGGGTTAGTGTTAGGGTTAGGGTTCATGTTAGGTTTCGGGTTCGGGTTAGGGTTAGGGTTCGGGTTAAGGTTAGGGTTAGGGTTCGGGTTAAGGTTCGAGTTCGGGATAGGGTTAGGTTTAGGGTTAGGGGTTCGGGTTAGGGTTCGGGTTAGGGTTAGTGTTAGGGTTAGGGTTCGTGTTAGGGTTCGGGTTAGGGTTAGGTTTAGGGTTCGGGTTAAGGTTAGGGTTAGGGTTCGTGTTAGGGTTCGGGTTAGTGTTAGGGTTAGGGTTCGGGTTAAGGTTAGGGTTAGGGTTCGGGTTAGGGTTCAGGTTCTGGTTAGGGTGAGGGTTACGGTAAGGGTTAGGGTTCGGATTAGGGTTAGGGTAAGGATTAGGGTTAGGTTTCGAGTTCGGGTTAGAGTTAGGGTTACGGTTAGGGTTAGGGTTCGGGTTAGGGTTAGGGTGAGGTTTCGGGTTAAGTTTAGGGTTAGGGTTAGGTTTAGGGTTCGGGTTAGGGTTCGGTTTAGGGTTCGGGTTAGGGTTAGGGTTAGTGTTAGGGTTCAGGTTCGGGTTAGGGATAGGGTTCGGGTTAGGGTTAGGGTTAGGGTTCGGGTTCGGGTTAGGGTTAGGGTTAGGGTTCGGGTTAGGGTTCGGGTTACGGTTAGGGTTAGGGTTAGGGTTCGGGTTAGGGTTAGGGTTAGGGTTAGGGTTAGGGTTCGGGTTAGTGTTAGGGTTAGGGTTCGAGTTAGGGTTAGGGTTCGGGTTAGGGTTAGGGTTAGGGTTAGGGTTCGGGTTCGGGTTCGGGTTAGGGTAAGTGTTAGGGTTCGGGTTAGGTTTAGGGTTAGGGTTCGGGTTAGGGTTCGTGTTAGGGTTAGGGTTAGGGTTAGGGTTCGGTTTAGGGTTAGGGTTAGGGTTAGGGTTCGGTTTAGGGTTAAGGTTCGGGTTCGGGTTAGGGTTAGGGTTAGGGTTCGGATTAGGGTTAGGGTTAGGGTTAGGGTTCGGGTTAGGGTTAGGGTTAGGGTTAGGGTTCGGTTTAGGCTTCGGGTTAGGGTTAGGGTTAGGTTTCGGGTTAGGGTTAGGGTTAGGGTTAGGGTTCGGGTTAGGGTTCGGGTTAGGGTTGGTTAGGGTTCGGGTTTGGGTTCGTGTTAGGGTTCGGGTTAGGGTTAGGTTTAGGGTTAGGGTTAGGGTTCAAGATAGGGTTAGGTTTCGGGTCAGGGTTAGGGTTAGGCTTCGTGTTAGGGTTCGGGTTAGGGTTAGGGTTAGGTTTAGGGTTAGAGTTAGGGTTAGGATTAGGGTTAGGGTCGGGTTCGGGTTAGGGTTAGGGGTTAGTGTTCAGGTTAGGGTTAGGGTTAGGGTTCGGGTTAGGGTTCGTGTTACTGTTAGGGTGAGGGTTAGGGTAATGGTTAGGGTTCGGATTAGGGTTAGGGTTAGAATTAGGGTTAGGTTTAGGGTTCGGGTTAGGGTTAGGGTTAGGGTTCGGTTTAGGGTTCGAGTTAGAGTTAGGGTTAGGGTTAGGGTTAGGGTTCGGTTTCGGGTTAGGTTTAGGGTTCGGGTTAGGGTTAGGGTTAGGGTTCGGGTTAGGGTTCGGGTTCGGGTAGCGTTAGGTTTAGGGTTCGGTTTAGGGTTAGGGTTAGGGTGAAGGTTAGGGTTAGGGTTCGGGTTAGGGTTCGGTTTAGGGTTCGGGTTAGGGTTCGGGTTAGGGTTAGGGTCAGCTTTAGGGTTAGGGTTCGGGTTAGGGTTAGGGTTAGGGTTAGGATTAGGGTTAGGGTTCGGGTTAGGGTTAGGGTAGGGTTCGAGTTAGGGTTAGGGTTCGGGTTAGGCTTAGGGGTTAGGGTTAGGTTTAGGGTTAGGGTTCGGGTTAGGGTTAGGGTTAGAGTTAGGGTTAGGGTTATGTTTCGGGTTCGGGTTAGGGTTAGGGTTCGGGTTAGGGTTAGGGTTAGTGTTAGGGTTCGGGTTCGGGTTAGGGATAGGGTTCGGGTTAGGGTTAGGGTTAGGGTTCGGGTTAGGGTTCGGGTTCGGGTTAGCGTTAGGGTTAGCGTTCGGGTTAGGGTTCGGGTTAGGGTTAGTGTTAGGGTTAGGGTTCGGTTTAGGGTTAGGTTTAGGGTTAGGGTTAGGGTTCGGGTTAGGGTTAGGGTTAGGGTTCGAGTTAGGGTTAGGGTTCGGGTTAGGGTTAGGTGTTAGGGTTAGGGTTAGGGTTAGGGTTATGGTTCGGGTTAAGGTTAGGGTTAGGTTTAGGGTTAGGTTTCGGGTACTGGTTAGGGTTAGGGTTAGAGTTAGATTTGGGTTAGGGTTAGGGTTATGGTTTGGGTTCGGGTTCGGTGTAGGGTTAGGGTTCGGGTTCGGGGTCGGGTTAGGGTTAAGGTTAGGGTTAGGGGTTAGGGTTAGGGTTCGGGTTAGGGGCGGTTTCGGGTTAGGGTGAGGGTTAGGGTAAGGGTTAGGTTTCGGATTAGGGTTAGGGTTAGGATTAGGGTTAGTGTTCGGGTTCGGGTTAGGGTTAGGGGTTAGTGTTCAGGTTAGGGTTAGGGTTAGGTTTCGGGTTAGGGTTAGGTTTCGGGTTCGGAATAGGGTTAGGTTTCGGGTTAGTGTTAGGGTTAGGGTTCGGGTTAGGGTTCGGGTTCGGGTTAGGTTTCGGGTTAGGGTTAGGGTTCGGGTTCGGGTTAGGGTTAGGGTTCGGGTTAGAGTTAGGGTTAGGGTTCGGGTTAGGGTTAGGGTTAGGTTTCGGGTTAGGGTTCGGGTTAGGGTTAGGGTGAGGGTTCGGGTTAAGGTTAGGGTTAGGGTTAGGTTTAGGGTTCGGGTTAGGGTTCGGTTTAGGGTTCGGGTTAGTGTTAGGGTTAGGGTTCGTGTTCGGGTTAGGGTTAGTGTTAGGGTTAGGGTTCATGTTAGGTTTCGGGTTCGGGTTAGGGTTAGGGTTCGGGTTAAGGTTAGGGTTAGGGTTCGGGTTAAGTTTCGAGTTCGGGATAGGGTTAGGTTTAGGGTTAGGGGTTCGGGTTAGGGTTCGGGTTAGGGTTAGTTTTAGGGTTAGGGTTCGTGTTAGGTTTCGGGTTAGGGTTAGGGTTCGGGTTAAGGTTAGGGTTAGGTTTCGGGTTACTGTTAGGGTTAGGGTTCGGGTTAAGGTTAGGGTTAGGGTTCGGGTTAGGGTTCGGGTTCTGGTTAGGGTGAGGGTTACGGTAAGGGTTAGGGTTCGGATTAGGGTTAGGGTAAGGATTAGGGTTAGGTTTCGGGTTCGGGTTAGAGTTAGGGTTACGGTTAGGGTTAGGGTTCGGGTTAGGGTTAGGGTGAGGTTTCGGTTTAAGTTTAGGGTTAGGGTTAGGTTTAGGGTTCGGGTTAGGGTTCGGTTTAGGGTTCAGGTTAGGGTTAGGGTTAGTGTTAGGGTTCAGGTTCGGGTTAGGGATAGGGTTCGGGTTAGGGTTAGGGTTAGGGTTCGGGTTCGGGTTAGGGTTAGGGTTAGGGTTCGGGTTAGGGTTCGGGTTACGGTTAGGGTTAGGGTTAGGGTTCGGGTTAGGGTTAGGGTTAGGGTTAGGGTTAGGGTTCGGGTTAGTGTTAGGGTTAGGGTTCGAGTTAGGGTTAGGGTTCGGGTTAGGGTTAGGGTTAGGGTTAGGGTTCGGGTTCGGGTTCGGGTTAGGGTAAGTGTTAGGGTTCGGGTTAGGTTTAGGGTTAGGGTTCGGGTTAGGGTTCGTGTTAGGGTTAGGGTTAGGGTTAGGGTTCGGTTTAGGGTTAGGGTTAGGGTTAGGGTTCGTGTTAGGGTTAAGGTTCGGGTTCGTGTTAGGGTTAGGGTTAGGGTTCGGATTAGGGTTAGGGTTAGGGTTAGGGTTCGGGTTAGGGTTAGGGTTAGGGTTAGGGTTCGGTTTAGGCTTCGGGTTAGGGTTAGGGTTAGGTTTCGGGTTAGGGTTAGGGTTAGGGTTCGGGTTAGGGTTCGGGTTAGGGTTGGTTAGGGTTCGGGTTTGGGTTCGTGTTAGGGTTCGGGTTAGGGTTAGGTTTAGGGTTAGGGTTAGGGTTCAAGATAGGGTAAGGTTTCGGGTCAGGGTTAGGGTTAGGCTTCGTGTTAGGGTTCGGGTTAGGGTTAGGGTTAGGTTTAGGGTTAGAGTTAGGGTTAGGATTAGGGTTAGGGTTCGGGTTCGGGTTAGGGTTAGGGGTTAGTGTTCAGGTTAGGGTTAGGGTTAGGGTTCGGGTTAGGGTTCGTGTTACTGTTAGGGTGAGGGTTAGGGTAAGGGTTAGGTTTCGGATTAGGGTTAGGGTTAGGATTAGGGTTAGGTTTAGGGTTCGGGTTAGGGTTAGGGTTACGGTTAGGGTTAGGGTTCAGGTTAGGGTTAGGGTTCGGGTTAAGGTTAGGGTTAGGGTTAGGTTTAGGGTTCGGGTTAGGGTTCGGTTTAGGGTTCGGGTTAGGGTTAGGGTTCGGGTTAGGGTTAGGTTTAGGGTTAGTTAGGGTTAGGGTTAGGGTTCGAGTTAGGTTTAGGGTTAGGGTTAGGGTTCGGGTTAGGGTTCGGGTTAGGGTTAGGGTTAGGGTTAGGGTTAGGGTTCGGGTTAGGGTTAGGGTTGGGTTAGGGTTAGGGTTCGGTTAGGGTTAGGGTTAGGGTTCGAGTTAGGGTTAGGGTTCGGGTTCGGGTTAGGGTAAGGGTTACGGTTCGGGTTAGGTTTAGGGTTAGGGTTCGGGTTAGGGTTCGTGTTAGGGTTAGGGTTAGGGTTTGGGTTCGGATTAGGGTTAGGGTTAGGGTTAGGGTTTGGGTTAGGGTTAAGTTTCGGGTTCGGGTTAGGGTTAGGGTTAGGGTTCGGATTAGGGTTAGGGTTAGGGTTAGGGTTCGGGTTAGGGTTAGGGTTCGGGTTCGGGTTAGGGTTAGGGTTAGGGTTAGGGTTAGGGTTCGGATTACGGTTAGGGTTAGGGTTCGGGTTAGGGTTCGGGTTAGGGTTAGGGTTAGAGTTCGGTTTAGGCTTCGGGTTAGGGTTAGGGTTAGGTTTCGGGTTAGGGTTAGGGTTAGGGTTCGGGTTAGGGTTCGGGTTAGGGTTAGGGTTAGGGTTCAGGTTAGGGTTCGGGTTAGGGTTCGGGTTAGGGTTAGGTTTAGGGTTAGGGTTAGGGTTCAAGATAGGGTTAGGTTTCGGGTCAGGGTTAGGGTTAGGCTTCGTGTTAGGGTTCGGGTTAGTGTTAGGGTTAGGTTTAGGGTTAGAGTTAGGGTTAGGATTAGGGTTAGGGTTCGGGTTCGGGTTAGGGTTAGGGGTTAGTGTTCAGGTTAGGGTTAGGGTTAGGGTTCGGGTTAGGGTTCGCGTTAGTGTTAGGGTGAGGGTTAGGGTAAGGGTTAGGGTTCGGATTAGGTTTAGGGTTAGGATTAGGGTTAGGTTTCGGGTTCGGGTTAGGGTTAGGGTTACGGTTAGGGTTAGGGTTCGGGTTAGGGTTAGGGTTCGGGTTAAGGTTAGGGTTAGGGTTAGGTTTAGGGTTCGGGTTATGGTTCGGTTTAGGGTTCGGGTTAGGGTTAGGGTTCGGGTTAGGGTTAGGTTTAGGGTTAGTTAGGGTTAGGGTTAGGGTTCGAGTTAGGTTTAGGGTTAGGGTTAGGGTTAGGGTTAGGGTTCGGGTTAGGGTTCGGGTTAGGGTTAGGGTTCGGGTTAGGGTTAGGTTTAGGGTTAGTTAGGGTTAGGGTTAGGGTTCGAGTTAGGTTTAGGGTTATGGTTAGGGTTAGGGTTCGGGTTCGGTTTAGGTTTAGGGTTAGGGTTAGGGTTCGGTTTAGGGTTCGGGTTAGGGTTCGGGTTAGGGTTCGGTTTAGGGTTCGAGTTAGAGTTAGGGTTAGGGTTAGGGTTAGGGTTCGGTTTCGGGTTAGGGTTAGGGTTAGGGTTCGGGTTAGGGTTCGGGTTAGGGTTAGGGTTAGGGTTCGGGTTAGGGTTCGGGTTAGGGTTCGGGTTAGGGTTAGGTTTAGGGTTAGGGTTAGGGTTCAAGATAGGGTTACGTTTCGGGTCAGGGTTAGGGTTAGGCTTCGTGTTAGGGTTCGGGTTAGTGTTAGGGTTCGGTTTAGGTTTAGAGTTAGGGTTAGGATTAGGGTTAGGGTTCGGGTTCGGGTTAGGGTTAGGGGTTAGTGTTCAGGTTAGGGTTAGGGTTAGGGTTCGGGTTAGGGTTCGCGTTAGTGTTAGGGTGAGGGTTAGGGTAAGGGTTAGGGTTCGGATTAGGTTTAGGGTTAGGATTAGGGTTAGGTTCGGGTTCGGGTTAGGGTTAGGGTTACGGTTAGGGTTAGGGTTCGGGTTAGGGTTAGGGTTCGGGTTAAGGTTAGGGTTAGGGTTAGGTTTAGGGTTCGGGTTAGGGTTCGGTTTAGGGTTCGGGTTAGGGTTAGGGTTCGGGTTAGGGTTAGGTTTAGAGTTAGTTAGGGTTAGGGTTAGGGTTCGAGTTAGGTTTAGGGTTAGGGTTAGGGTTAGGGTTAGGGTTCGGGTTAGGGTTAGGGTTAGGTTTCGGGTTAGGGTTCGGGTTCGGGTTAGGGTGAGGGTTAGGGTTCGGGTTAGGGTTCGGATTAGGTTTAGGGTTAGGGTTCGGGTAGGGTTCGGGTTCGGGTTAGGGTTAGGGTTAGGGTTAGAGTTAGGGTTCGGGTTAGGTTCAGGGTTAGGGTTAGGGTTAGGGGTTAGGGTTAGGGTTCGTGGTAGGGCTAGGGTTAGGGTTAGGGTTAGGGTTCGGGTTAGGGTTAGGGTTAGGGTTCGGGTTAGGGTTAGGTTTAGGGTTAGGTTTAGGGTTCGGGTTAAGGTTAGGGTTAGGGTTATGGTTCGGGTTAGTGTTAGGGTTAGGTTTCGGGTTAGGGTTCGGGTTAGGTTTACGGTTAGGTTTAGGGTTCGGGTTAGGGTTAGGGGTAGGGTTCGGGTTAGGGTTAGGGTTAGGGTTCGGGTTCGGGTTAGGGTTAGGGTTAGGGTTAGGGTTCGGATTAGGGTTAGGGTTAGGGTTCGGGTTAGGTTTCGGGTTCGGGTTAGTGTTAGGGTTAGGTTTAGAGTTAGGGTTCGGTTTAGGGTTAGGGTTCGGGTTAGGGTTAGGGTTAGGTTCGGGTTAGGGTTAGGGTTAGGGTTCGGTTTAGGGTTAGGGTTCGGGTTACGTTTAGGGTTAGGTTCGGGTTAGGGTTAGGGTTAGGGTTCGGGTTCGGGTTAGGGTTAGGTTTCGGGTTACGGTTCAGGTTCGGGTTAGGGTTTGGGTTAGGGTTCGGGTTCGGGTTAGGGTTAGGGTTACGGTTAGGGTTAGGGTTAGGGTTAGGGTTAGGGTTCGATTTAGGTTTCGGTTTAGGGTTAGGGTTAGGGTTCGTGTTAGGTTTAGGGTTAGGGTTCGGGTTAGGGTTCGGGTTAGGGTTCGGGTTAGGTTTAGGGTTAGGGTTAGGGTTAGGGTTAGGGTTCGGGTTAGGGTAAGAGTTCGGGTTAGGTTTAGGTTTAGGGTTAGGGTTAGTTTTCGGGATAGGGTTAGGGTTCGGGTTAGGGTTAGGGTTCGGGTTAGGGTTAGGTTTCGGGTTCGGGTTAGGGTTAGGGTTCGGGTTCGGGTTAGTGTTCTGGTTCGGGTTAGGGTTAGGGTTTAGCGTTCGGGTTAGGGTTGGGTTTGGGTTTGGGTTAGGGTTGGGGTTAGGGTTAGGGTCAGGGTTAGGTTTCGGGTTAGGGTTAGGGTTCGGGTTCGGGTTAGGTTTAGGGTTAGGGTTAGGGTTCGTTTTAGGGTTCGGGTTAGGGTTCGGGTTAGGGTTCGGTTTAGGGTTCGAGTTAGAGTTAGGGTTAGGGTTAGGGTTAGGGTTCAGTTTCGGGTTAGGTTTAGGGTTCGGGTTAGGGTTAGGGTTAGGGTTCGGGTTAGGGTTCGGGTTCGGGTTAGGGTTAGGGTTAGGGTTCGGTTTAGGGTTAGGGTTAGGGTGAAGGTTAGGGTTAGGGTTCGGGTTAGGGTTCGGTTTAGGGTTCGGGTTATTGTTAGGGTTAGGGTTAGGGTCAGCTTTAGGGTTAGGGTTCGGGTTAGGGTTAGGGTTAGGGTTAGGGTTAGGGTTCGGGTTAGGGTTAGGGTTAGGGTTCGAGTTAGGGTTAGGGTTCGGGTTAGGCTTAGGGGTTAGGGTTAGGTTTAGGGTTAGAGTTAGGTTTAGGGTTATGTTTCGGGTTCGGGTTAGGGTTAGGGTTCGGGTTAGGGTTGGGAATAGGGTTCGGGTTAGCGTTCGGGTTAGGGTTCGGGTTAGGGTTCGGGTTAGGTTTCGGGTTAGGGTTCGGGTTAGGGTTAGGGTTAGTGTTAGGGTTCGGGTTCGGGTTAGGGATAGGGTTCGGGTTAGGGTTAGGGTTAGGGTTCGGGTTAGGGTTCGGGTTCGGGTTAGCGTTAGGGTTAGCGTTCGGGTTAGGGTTCGGGTTAGGGTTAGTGTTAGGGTTAGGGTTCGGGTTAGGGTTAGGGTTAGGGTTAGGGTTAGGGTTCGGGTTAGGGTTAGGGTTAGGGTTCGAGTTAGGGTTAGGGTTCGGGTTAGGGTTAGGTGTTAGGGTTAGGGTTAGGGTTAGGGTTAGGGTTATGGTTCGGGTTAGGGTTAGGGTTAGGTTTAGGGTTAGGTTTCGGGTACGGGTTAGGGTTAGGGTTAGAGTTAGATTTGGGTTAGGGTTAGGGTTATGGTTTGGGTTCGGGTTCGGTGTAGGGTTAGGGTTCGGGTTCGGGTTCGGGGTCGGGTTAGGGTTAAGGTTAGGGTTAGGGGTTAGGGTTAGGGTTCGGGTTAGGGGCGGTTTCGGGTTAGGGTGAGGGTTAGGGTAAGGGTTAGGTTTCCGATTAGGGATAGGGTTAGGATTAGGGTTAGTGTTCGGGTTCGGGTTAGGGTTAGGGGTTAGTGTTCAGGTTAGGGTTAGGGTTAGGATTCGGGTTAGGGTTAGGTTTCGGGTTCGGAATAGGGTTAGGTTTCGGGTTAGTGTTAGGGTTAGGGTTCGGGTTAGGGTTGGGTTCGGGTTAGGTTTCGGGTTAGGGTTAGGGTTCGGGTTCGGGTTAGGGTTAGGGTTCGGGTTAGGGTTAGGGTTAGGGTTCGGGTTAGGGTTCGGGTTAGGGTTAGGGTGAGGGTTCGGGTTAAGGTTAGGGTTAGGGTTAGGTTTAGGGTTCGGGTTAGGTTTCGGTTTAGGGTTCGGTTTAGGGTTAGGGTTAGGGTTCGGGTTCGGGTTAGGGTTAGTGTTAGGGTTAGGGTTCATGTTAGGTTTCGGGTTCGGGTTAGGGTTAGGGTTCGGGTTAAGGTTAGGGTTAGGGTTCGGGTTAAGGTTCGAGTTCGGGATAGGGTTAGGTTTAGGGTTAGGGGTTAGGGTTAGGGTTCGGGTTAGGGTTAGGGTTAGGGTTAGGGTTAGGGTTAGGGTTAGGGCTAGGGTTCGGGTTCGGGTTAGGGTAAGGGTTAGTGTTCGGGTTAGGGTTAGGGTTAGGGTTCGGGTTAGGGTTCGGGTTAGGGTTAGGGTTAGGGTTAGGGTTCGGATTAGGGTTAGGTTTAGGGTTAGGGTTCGGGTTAGGGTTAGGGTTCGGGTTCGGTTTAGGGTTAGGGTTAGGGTTAGGGTTAGGGTTCGGATTAGGGTTAGGGTTAGGGTTCGGGTTAGGGTTCGGGTTAGGGTTAGGGTTAGGGTTAGGGTCCGGTTTAGGGTTCGGGTCAGGGTTAGGGTTCGGGTTAGGGTTCGGGTAGGGTTCGGGTTTGGGTTCGGGTTAGGGTTAGGGTTAGGGTTCGGGTTAGGGTTCGGGTTAGGGTTCGGGTTAGGGTTAGGTTTAGGGTTAGGGTTAGGGTTCAAGATAGGGTTAGGGTTCGGGTTAGGGTTAGGGTTAGACTTCCGGTTAGGGTTCGGGTTCGGGTTAGGGTTAGGGTTAGGGTTCGGGTTAGGGTTAGGGTTCGGGTTCGGGTTCGGTTTAGGGTTAGGGTTAGGGTTAGGGTTAGGTTTAGGGTTCGGTTCGCGTTAGGTTTAGGGGTTAGGGTTCGGGTTCGGGTTAGGGTAGGGTTAGGTTTCGTGTTAGGTTTAGGGGTTAATGTTAGGGTTAGGGTTAGTGTTAGGGTTCGGGTTCGGGTTAGGGTTAGGTTTAGGGTTAGGGTTCGGGTTAGGGTTCGGGTTCGGGTTAGGGTTAGGGTTAGGGAAAGGTTTAGGGTTCGCATTAGGGTTAGGGTTAGGATTAGGGTTAGGTTTCGTGTTCGGGTTAGGGTTAGGGTTACGGTTAGGGTTAGGGTTCGGGTTAGGGTTAGGGTGAGGGTTCGGGTTAAGGTTAGGGTTAGGGTTAGGTTTAGGGTTCGGGTTAGGGTTCGGTTTAGGGTTCGGTTTAGGGTTATGGTTCAGGTTAGGGTTAGGTTTAGGGTTAGAGTTAGGGTTAGGGTTAGGGTTCGAGTTAGGTTTAGGGTTAGGTTTAGGGTTAGGGTTAGGGTTCGGGTTCGGGTTAGGGTTAGGTTTCAGGTTAGGGTTCGGGTTCGGGTTAGGGTTAGGGTTCGGGTTAGGTTTAGGATTAGGGTTCGGGTTAGGCTTAGGTTTCGGGTTAGGGTTAGGGTACGGGTTAGGGTTAGGGTTAGGGTTCGGATTAGGGTTAGGGTTAGGGTTAGTGTTAGGGTTAGGTTTAGGGTTCGGGTACGGGTTAGGGTAAGGGTTAGGGTTCGGTTTAGGGTTAGGGTTAGGGTTCGGGTTAGGTTTCGGGTTAGGGTTAGGGTTAGGGTTCGGATTAGGGTTAGGGATAGGGTTAGGGTTCGGGTTAGGGTTAGGGTTCGGTTCGGGTTAGGGTTAGGGTTAGGGTTAGGGTTAAGGTTCAGGTTAGTTTTCGGGTTAGGGTTAGGGTTAGGG